>CM018681.1:77987928-78198892 GCA_009363875.1 Mikania micrantha | reverse complement strand
AGATTCATGTGGTGTTATTTGCTAAAGGACTAAGGATCAACTTTCGAAGGTTTAAAGTGTTTAAAGGAAAGTTGAAACCGATATGCGTCTTAAAATCAAAAGTGTTATTTTTTTGATCTTATAGAGGAGGGGAGTTTACTTCTCAAGAATTTAACCAATTCTGTGAGAAGGAAGAATCAAGAGGCAGTTGACAAGCCCCTACTCACTCAGCAAAATGGCATGGTAGAAAGAAGAAATCGGTCTATTCTAAATATGACTAGGAGTGTGTGAAAGCAATGGATATGCCGCAAGTTTTCTGGGCGGAAGGTGTTAGGCATGCTGTGTATATTCTTAATAGAATTTATACAAAGGCTGTTAACACTACTCCGTATCAGGCCTTGAAGGGAAGAGAGCCGAATGTTGGTCATTTAAAGGTGTTTGGATGCTTGGGATATGTGAAAGTGACAAGCCTGGTTTAAGAAAGCTAGAAGACAGGAGTATTCCTATGGTGCATTTAGGAATAGAGTCTGGCACAAAAGCTTATAGAATGTATGATGTTGTTAATGGGCGGATAGTGATAAGTAGAGATGTTCAATTTGAAGAAGGAAAAGGTTGGGATTGGTCATCATATCTTAAGGAAGGGGAAGGTATGAATGAGTTTCAGGTTCAGAATGATTTTGTTATGATTGATAATATGTCTGATGAGTCATATTTCGAAGTTGGTCAGTCGTCTCAAGGTAATGTTCAGATGGCTGCACAAGCTGCACAAGATCAAGATCCTGAAGATCCTCAGCAGGTTCAATTAAGGAGGTCTACTCGAACACATACTCTGCCATTACGGTTGACTGATTATGTTTTAGAAGGAGGAGTTAACTATAATGCGGCTAGGCAAGAGGAGATTAATAATATAGAGTTGTTGTTAATACAGAATGAAGAACCAAGTACATTCGAGGAAGCTGTAAAGGAAGATGTATGGAAGAAGGCTATGGATGAGGAGATTCGAGCTATAGAGAAAAACAAAACATGGGTGTTGACTGAAAGGCCATTAAAGTGTAATCCATTGGGTTAAAGTGGGTTTTGTTAAAGTAAAGAAGGTGCTGCAGGTCAAATTGTGAAATACAGGCGAGATTGGTAGCTAAAGGTTATGTGCAACAGTTGGGAATAGATTTGAGGAGGTGTTTGCTCCTGTCGCAA
Organism: Mikania micrantha; assembly: GCA_009363875.1. Lineage (NCBI taxonomy): Eukaryota > Viridiplantae > Streptophyta > Magnoliopsida > Asterales > Asteraceae > Mikania > Mikania micrantha. The sequence goes on along the minus strand of CM018681.1, from coordinate 78,197,719 downwards.
GGATTGAGACAATAAGATTGATTCTAGCTTTGGCAGCCAAGGAGAGATGGAATGTGTATCACATGGATGTTAAAGCAGCATTCTTACATGGTGAATTAAAGGAAGTGTTTTTGTTAAACAACCGGAAGGGTATCAAAGGAAAGGGGAAGAAGCTAAGGTGTACAGATTGACAAAAGCTCTTTATGTTTAAGACAAGCACCTAGAGCTTGGAATCTAAGCTTGATGAGTTCTGAAGGAGTTGGGTTTTATCAGGTGTCAACATGAAAGAGCTGTCTATGTGTCAGAAGTTGGTGTGTTCAATTTTGATTGTCTGTGTGTATGTTGATGATCTTCTGGGGTGAAGTAGTAATGAAGATGAGATTTCAAGATTCAAGCAGAATATGAAGTTGAAATTTGAAATGACAGACTTAGGGTTGTTGTGTTATTACCTTGGAATAGAGGTGTTTCAAAATGGTGAAGGAATTGGTGTGAAGCAATCTGCCTATGCTAATAAGGTGGTTCATTAGCAGGATTAGAAGAGTGTAATGAAGTAAAGATTCCAATGGATCCTGGTTTGAAGCTGTTTAAAGATGAAGGAGGATCGAATGGATGTTACATTTTATAGAAATTGGTTGGGTCTCTTAGATATTTGACTCAAACAAGACCAGATGTGAGTTTTGCTGTGGGTTATGTTAGCCGTTTTAGCAGGAGGAGCAAAGGAATCTCACATGAAAGCAGTTAAGCATCTCATTAGATATGTTAAAGGTACTATGCATTTGGGAGTGATGTACAGAAGATTTGAAGGGGGTAATCTTACTGGTTTTAGTGACAGTAATCACTTAACTGATAGTGATGATGGGCGTAGTACATCAGGAAATGTGTTCTATTATAATGGAAGTTTAGTATCATGGAGTACAAAAAGCAACAGACTGTTGCTTTATCGTCTTGTGAAGCTGAATTTATGGCTGCGACTGCAGCAGCTTGTCAAGGAATTTGGCTGCATGGATTGCTTCAGGAGATTACAAGAAAAGGTCAAGAAGTTGCAGTGTTGTATGTGGATAATAAGTCAGCTCTAGCTCTTATGAAAAATCCTGTTTTTCATGGGAGAAGTAAGCACATTAACAAGATATAGAATCATTTTATTCGTGAGTGTATTGAGCAAGGAAAAATCAAAGTTGATTTTGTATGTGGTAATCTACAAAGGGATGATATTGACTAAAGCATTGGCAAGAGTCAAATTTGGTGAAATGAGAAGTTTGTGGGTATGGAAGATTTGAAGGACAAACTTGTGAAATTAGGAGGGAGTATTGTTAGAAGGGCTGAATTGTAATTTCTAGTTTGTGAAGACTAATTGTGAAGTTGGTTATAACTGTTAGTTTGTTTGTATCGTTTTAGAAGTTGTTAGATGATTAGCTTTAAATAAGCTGTATGCTAATTGTTTTTCAATAACTAATAAAACTTCTTCTTCAATATATGTTCTGGTACCTGTTTGAGTAAGGAGGTTGACTGTTTGTGCATGCTTATAAATGTAACCATCTTGCACACATTTATCAGTGTGAACAAACTAGAAAAAAAGTTTTAAAAAATCATGTGCATATAAGATATTTGTTGCAGCAAACAAAAATTTTAAAAAGGTGTTTGTTTTAATTATGAATGGAAATGAGTACACTTACAAACAATACGGAATAATTATTTTAAAAAAATGTTTATATTTTATAAGTTGAGAAGAACATGTATTGGACTCTGCTTTATTTTTGTATAAAGGGTTATGAAATGGAGGACTCTGCTTAGTACTTAATCTTTGGATTTCATAACATATTTTAAAACTCACACCTTTATCCAGACACTTTTCTCATTATTTAATTCCTATTCACCAAACCCAAAAACACTGGATCCTGATAAGACTAGAAAGGCTTTACACCTTATAAAAATATAATCCGGACAATTTTTAACCCATTTGACTGGTTCCAAATCTCCGCTAAGGTTTTTTAGTTGTAAAACACAAAACGTAGGCGCAAACTGATGCTAAGATGGCAAGAGAAACAAAATGGAACCTTTGGCTTTTTAGTCTTGGCGAATGCAATGTAACGCTTCAATTGCGCGGTGGTGAATGGTGGAGTAACAGCTTCTTCACGCCTTTGACGCAGTCTCACAATGTGAGATGCAATATGATAATCTGTTGTATCATCAGGTTCATCAATCATGACATATACCAAGTCAAACCTTGACAGGATGGCTGGAGGAAGAGCAACATTGTACTGCACAAATATTTCAAGAATTCAAAATCCATCACAGTTTGTAAAAAAATAATAACAAAAACACTTGGGGTTTAATATTGGTACCTTCAATGGTTTAGACTTATCATAGCGACCTCCAGTGGGATTGGCAGCAGCTAAAATTGACGTTCTTGCATTCAATGTGGCTTGTATTCCTGCTTTTGTAATACTAATTGTTTGTTGTTCCATAGCTTCATGTATCGCAACCTTCAAATATGACATTAATACAAGTTAGAAGTACATACTAATATTGCATATGAAGAAACAAGGTAGCATACCCATTTGAGGTCAGCGGTGGACCTAGAAATATTTTTCATGGGGGCGGAAATTTTGGGTATTGTTATATAGCATTTTTCTCTTCTATTCAGCTCGGGTTGGGTCGTGTCATTTTAAAAAAGACACTCAAACTAAATTTCATATACAAAAGCATAATGAAGTTGTTTAAAATTGGCTAGCGGTTGTTAATAATGGACTTGGGCTTCATTTAAATTGAGTTTAAATTATTAATTGACCTTTTTTAAACTTGGTTTATAATTAACGCTTAAAAATTAAAAGAGGGATGACTGCAAAATTTTATTGGATACAATTGTGATTTTAACATATATACACTACTAAATTTTTTTTCAAGGTGGGCGGCTGCCTCTCCAGAGAATCAAGTGGGTATGCCACGGTTTAAGGTTCCAAAAGTGAGATCATTGCTTACCTGATCTCTTACATCCATCTTGTCAAACTCATCAATGCAACAAACACCATTGTCAGCAAGCATTAATGCACCAGCCTGAGGCGTTAAAAAAAAACAGGCTTAAGATATATTGAAACCAAACCTAATACTCGAAAACTTATCTAGAAACAAAGAGTACCTCAATACAAAACTCTCCAGTTTCTGGCTCCTTTGCAACAGTGGCGGTTAATCCAGCAGCAGAGGAAGATTTCCCAGATGTGTAAACAGATCTTGGAACTAAACTTGTTGTGTACCTATAAAGAAAATAAGAAATATGGAAGCTACCTCTTTGTATAAAAGAAGGAAGTACAGGTGGATGATGCTTACTTTAGAAACTGAGACTTGGCACAACTGGGATCCCCAACAATACAAACATTGATGTCTCCCCGAAGATTGATTCCTTCATGAGTAAACTTGTGGACACCACCCAAAAGCATAAGCAGGATTGCTCGCTTGATGTCTTGATGACCAAAAACAGTTGGGGCCACACTTTCAACAAGCTTGTTAAAAAAATCAGGAGTGTTTCTCATTTCTTTAACCTCAGATAACTCCTCTGACTACAATAATAAATCAAATATGTGATTAGTATACTGATTACAAGTTTTCCTTGAAGCAAACACATTCTGAGCTTAGAAATATAACAACCATGACAAACAAACACAATATTCAACTCAAAAACTAAAACTACTTTCTGATCTAATAAAACATGAACCAGCATGAATTTATAGAAAAATAATTACAAAATGCAATACCATAAATGTAAAATTGTGCTTGATTACACCTCTGCTTCAAATTCATCTTAGGAATGTTCAAAACTTAGACATTAAGATCATTATTAAGAAACACAACATGTAATGATGAAGAAAGAAAACAATTTTCAATGTGGATAAAGCACACAGTAAGTCCTATGTATGGCTTAAGTAAAACATAGAAGGCAATAGAAAAACAACCGTGAACTGTTGACTGTCATCATCCTCGGCATCTCTCTTCCTATTTCGTATGTCAGCATCCCTTCTACCATCACAAATCTGGATATAAATTCACAATGATAATCCAACAACTACAATATGACCCAAATAATAATGAGATGGGATCCTCTCATGTAGCCAGCATGAGAGTTTGTGTTCTTTATAACAAAATAAAAGTAGGACATGCATTTTAAAGCAATTTTAGGGCCTCAAAATTGTATAGTATGTTGTGTGAGAGAGCATGACCTCTCATGTTGCCTACAAAATGTAAGGATTTTAATGCAATAATAATATAGATATGTTTTTCTAGCAAATCTGATTGACAAAGAATTAAGCACTGATTAAAATAACAACCTGCACTGAATTGGCAATAAATGCAAGTTTATAAGAAAGATCTCTAACTCCCAATGCACGAAGACCTTTGACACCTTCTTGCACCATACCAGTGCCAGAGCGTTGACCTTGACCACCTTCTCTACGGCATTCAGCTCTTTCTCCTGGGGCTGCCAATGCCAAAATGTCAGGTATCACAACCACAGTGCCTGTAAAGATTACCCTGCAAATAAAAAATAATAATAACTATCTTCAACTTTACCACATAGAAAACAATGATCTATGTAGCGTGATTCATCAAAATAAAATTGCATACGTGTCACCAGCCCTGGCCTGCTCAACAATGTCGTGACGAAGAATGACATCTAACGATCTTGGCAGAGACCCTGCTGGTATTTCTTTTGATGTTTCCTGCATCCTAACCCTCTGCCAATCTGCAAATTTGCTGTCTTGCCTAAGAAGTGTCCATCTTCCTTTCTTTGAACATGTAGCATTCATGCATATCATGGGCTACAAACAAAACACAACACGTTTGCACAAAAAACATAAATTTGCAGACAAAAAACAATCAATTTATCAAACACTAACATAAACCAAACAACAAAACTACAAACCTCAGTGTACTTATACTGCTGCTCAACATTTTTGACAATGGTTCCACACTCCAAACACTTAAAAGTTCCCTGAATGAGTTCAGGCCTAACCTCACTCGTCCGAGTCACCACTCCTGTCACTGATACCAGTCTTACCGATCTCAGCTGTGCCCAATTCTCTCAATCTTCAACACCAACATAAAAAACTTCAAATATTCACAAAATTGAAACAGCTAGCTGTAAAATGATGATAAAAAACCCGTACCAGTACCTTTTAATGATAGGCAGATTGTGAAACGCAATATTGATATCCTTATTAGGATTGTCATCAGTTATAAATGTGGGTTTCTGTCCCATCACAAATCGCTTACATGCGTTCTTCAGGTACGATTCAAACCTAAAATTGCATCAAAAAAATCCCCCAATTCAATGTACAGTATATTACTAAACAAACATTTAAATCATAATCATGAATACCGACCTCAAATACTCGTCAGAAATAGCTTTCTGCAAAACATCATTGAACCGCATGACATGAGCGAAATCAATGAACATGGTGTTGGACTCATTAGGTTTCATCGCTTCGATCTCTGATTCGTAGAAAGGTTCTCTTGAATTCGGATCTATCTAACTAAAGCTGTAGTAACAAAAATAAATCAAACATTAAACATGCCTAATGTGATTACTTGATTCTGCTGATTCTATATCTACAAATATAAACAAAATCCCTATTCGGGTACCTATGAGGAAGTCCAAGAAGATGTCTCGACTTTAGCTGCTTTCTCGTCGGTGAAGTATGCGCCGCCGAACGAATCCATTGTTGTCTAAAATCACGAACGATCAAGCTTTTGCACAAATTGATGATTGAATGATAAATAAAACCCGGTTTTTTGGCGCGAATGTAAGCACAGGCGTTGAAGGTTTTCCCGCCATCCTTACAGGCTTTGGGCTGGCGCCTGGGCCTCGGTACAGCCTGATTAGTTATTCTGACCCAAATAATACGGATTATATTTATTATTTACCATGAAATGATCATAGCTCACAGGTGTTATGCTTTATATATTTAAACTAACCTATAAAACTCGTGTATTACACGGGTTGAATAATAAAAAATATAATTTATCAACACTAAATACTAATAAGTATTAAATAATTATATTTAAGATGAGATATAATTGAATTATTCTTTATTAATTATAAATTAGTAAATTATTTAAGGATATATATTAATTATTTATAAAGTTTAAATATAGTAAATCTATTAAAAAAAATATACTCTTTTAATATTTAATTTATAATATAATACTAAAAGTTAAAAGTTAATAATATTTGTTAGTAGAGAGAGAAGCGGGAAAACATTTTCAGGTTTAATCAGAACATGACACATGTCTCCTAAAAATACTTTATTAGAATAGGAAGATTATTTATTTTAATAAGTTATTTAAATCTATTTTAAAATACACTGAATAAGATTCTTAGTCGGAGCGGAAACCGGGGGTCGGTCGTGCCAGAAGAAGCATGTGAACCGTCTTCAAAGAAACCGAACAGTTGAGTCGGTTTATCGGTTGCACCAGAAACCGGTTCACCAGTTGGACCAGATATTAAGTTTTTTTTAACGAAAATTCAAATAATGAATCAAACCTTTTATTTTTCTTAACATGGTTATTTATGTTTCAACATTAATTATTTATGTTTAAATATGTTTATGATTTTATAATTTTTTTGAAATTTTTTATATATTTATTATGTCATCGTATTTTTGAATCCGGTTCAATCGGTAACAAATATGACGTACGGTTTGACGCTTGTTTCGATTATGAAAACATTGATAAGACCTGATAAATTTAGCATAAAATGAGTTTAAAATAGATGGATTTGTTGAAAAAATTTACGAAACATGATGATTTATACTTAAATAAATACTAGTTTATAGTTGTTAAATCTAGTTATGTGTTTTACACATAAGACTAGAATTATCTTTTTGTCTAAAAAAGTACTTATATAATATATTTAAAAATAAAAAATAAAAAGAATTATTAAACCCTTCGTTTATTTTCTCTTAACATACGTTAAAGCATCATGTCTCTCAACCTCGATGAACAACTCATCTCTGGCATCACTAAACTCCCAATCAACACCATACAACATGCTTGATTAGGAGCCAATTAGAGGTGATTGATGATGTCATTAATAATTTGAAAAAGTTTGAAGATGACAGGACAAAGACTCTCTAATAATTATTAAAATAATACTATAAGAGGAAGAGAAGGGCTCAAATGTTGTTCTTAAATATATATATATATAGGGGAAGGTTCCATTGTTAACCCTCCCTTATAGCGTTAACCGCTTAACCCTATCGTTTTTTGCCCGAATCTTAAATTTTTTTTTTTCATGGTTTTTATTTTGCAAAAATAAGGGGGGTTTCTTTTTTGTGTTTTTGCTAATTCATCACCGTTTAGAAGTTATTGTAAGTGTAAGTTACTTACACTTACTTACAAAACCGTATCTGATGCAGTAAATGTAAGTAAGTGTAAGTAACTTACACTTACAATAACTTCCAAACGGTGATGAATTAGCAAAAACACAAAAAGAAACCCCCCCTATTTTACATAATAAAAACCATGAAAAAAAAATTTCAGGATAGGGCAAAAACGCTAGGGTTAAGGGTTAACGCTATAAGGGAGGGTTAACATTTGAACCTCTCCCTATATATATATATATATATATATATATATATATATATATATTTCTCATGTAATTTTTTCGTCAATATTGTTATTTTACTTTCGAAATAAATAATGATTTTTTAAACTTTAAAATATGGTAATAGAATTTACAATATGAAAATTTTTAATTCACTGAGTATCTAGCTTTTTTTGTTGGGTATAATTTTGCTACTCTTTTTGTTTGTTGAATTCAGGTAATTCAATTAGTTTAAACCAAAACTAATTAATTTTATTAGTATTTAACATCATATTTAGTAATTACACAAGTATTTATTGATATTACTTATGTTTAAGTTTGATGGGTCTTAAGTTTTTTTTGACTACTTTCTTATTTATAGATGGAATAAGTTTTATATAATTAAAAACAATGGAGTAACGCTATGTTCTCGAGTTTAATTAAATGAAAGAACAAAAAAGAAAAGAACAAAAAAGAAAAGAAAAAAAAGAAATTAGAGAAAAGAAAACAATTGAATTTTTTTCTTTTTTTCCAAATCGGAAGGAAATGAAAACTCAATAATTTTGCCTAGTTATCCTTCAATTTCCCTCCTTAAATGAAATTTGGGAACACAAATGTGTTATTTTGTTAAATAAAACTCATGAACACAAATATGTTTCTACTTTCATTCCATTTTTTTCTTTTATCTCCTTAAATAAACTTGGAAACATAGCGTAAATAAGAAAATATTTATTTTAATGATTCTTTTATAATAGTTTACGAATCAATGCTAAAACCTTATTCCTTCGCTTTTCCTAAACGAGAAGTAAACTTTTTTTAACTTGCAAAAAAAAAAAAATGCCGACTTTTTTTTGTTCCCAATATGCATCTTTCAAAGTCCAAAATAACCAGAAACAACTTTAATCTTTAATCTTTGATCAAAACAATACTTAATATAATAAACTTTTCTTTTATTAACTATTGATACTACTAACATGATATGATTAACTAATTTATTATAACTTTTGTCTCTTATAATAGATCATAGTTAAAATCCTAGAATAGACTAGTGTAAGTACAATAGTAATTAGTTAAATTATAAGTAGGTTAATTTTTGCCGTCAAAGCAAAAACTATAAATATTACTGAAATAATCTTATTAGTAAAGATAAAAGTCACAAAAATTGAGATAATATTTAATCTCATCAGTATATGTGTTACAACAAGTAAAATACTCTTTTCAAAAGAATTATATGAAACACATGTTTGAATATGACTATGAATACATAATGTCTCGCTAAATTCCTATAATATAAGAATTGTAACATAAAATAAGATTGCATCATTGTTAAATAACCACCGATCTTAAACAAATTAAATAACAAAACAGATCTTATTAGGGTGTTACGTTTGAGCTGAATAAATACAAATAAAAGAAAAACAAGCATATCGCTCACAAAACGAGCAAACTATATTTGAATTCTAAAAGAATATCTAAAAATGGCTAAACAATTTAATGAATTGAATAAAAAATACAAACTAATTTACGGCAAAAGTTAAAATTAAATCCTTATCCATATTTCTATATTCATTCATCTATGATCTATCTATGTTATTATTAATATTATATTTATAAAAGAAAATCCACTAAAAACACAATTTTTATCAAAAGTATAACAACAAAAGTTCAACAAAAAAATAAAATCTAGCAAAAATAAAAAAGTTAGTAAAAAAATAAAAATACAATACATAAAAACAAAAATCAAACAAAAACTCGGTGTAAAAAACAAAAATCTAGCAAAAATAAAAATACACAAAAATAAAAATCTAATATAAAAATAAATGTTTTTATTTTTTAAGCAAAATTATTTTTATATTTATACTTATATTTGCAAACAAAATAAACAAACGCATAAATTCAAATCCGCCATCACTGACGAGTTTTTTGCAACAGTGAACCAATCATTCGGAGCTCGAATCTCTTCACCGCTCCGGCAGCCTCCCTCATGGTGGTATCCACCGTATACGGCGTTCCGGCGACATTCACACCGGTTTCGTTCACCATCTGCCGGCAAGGCTCCCGGCGCTCAGATATCGTCCCGTGGTAGTGGTAGTACACCATCTTCCCCTCGGTTTTGTGCGTAGTTCTCCCCTTCAGATTTTGCGACAAGTGCACACCCGTCGCAAATACGTTCCGAGGTTGAACAGCGTATTTCCGGTCTCGATGGATTCCCCTTTTTGTATCCCTGTATATCATCTTCTCGATCCCCCATTTTCTGTAAGATCATATCATTTTGAATCGTAAATTGTTCGATTGGGATTTGGGAATCAAATTATGAATTTATGATCATTAAGATTGAATCAAATAATTAGCTGGAAATTAGATGATTCGAACCTGTAAATTCTGTCAGGATCATCATCGAGGTAGCAGAGGTTGCTGGACATGGTTCTTTGTTCAATGGTGAATTGGGTGTACCCTAACAACGAATCGGTAACGTTTTTGATGGTGGTTTCTTTGGGAACTGATAGAAATTCATCCAAATCGAAGAAGAACATCCATTTCGTCATGAATCTGTATCTATGCAAGCAATCGTTCACTATGAGAAACTGATTATGATAATACCCATCAAATCTCTCTTCGTCTTCAACGTTCTGTAACGTCACGTAACCCTTCTCCATCCATGGCTGTAAAACCTCCATTACTTCCGGGTGAACTCCGCCCGAGTCATGTATCACGAAATGAGACTTCTCGCCGAACAGTCGCGCGTGATACGCGATCCATTCGCGCACCCGTTGTGGGCTCAAGTCCCCGTATAGCGGGGACCCGCAATATAAATACTCGTATTTCGGTGGCGCTTCAAGTTGTGAAGTGTTTAGCTTTCCTGGAGTTTCTGTCAAGGCCTCGATGGTGTCGGTGAGGTTGACGTTGGAGTCGGCCCCGCCTGATGTGGAGGCGTGGAGGACTAATCGTCCACCGGCACCATCATGTCCTACGGGAATTGGGAAGGTACAGTTAACTACCACTACTGTGTAAACCCGCCCGTATCCCCAATCAGGAAGAATCTTGTACCCCGCGACAGTTATATTTTCATTATTTCCTGTCGCGGGGTGTGGGATCCACCGACAAATGTAACTAGGTTTCGAGAACATATGCAACGGTTTTGAAGATAACCCGATGACGGCGAACGTGTCGGCTCCGCCTCGGTACGCCGACATGAGTATGAAATTGTAAGCCGCGGTGCCATAGCCGTTGAAGCTTCTCTTCACGAAACCATCACCAACCACCTGATCTTCCAGTTTCTTGTTTTGAACCGGTGGTGGTGATGTGACGAACGACGATGGCGATGCAGCGGTGCAGTGTCGGAGATCCGGATCAACGGACGACGGGAAGAATTGGAAGAGAGTGATGATCGAACAGAGAAACAAAACTGCAGATAACATTAGTTTAAGTTCACCAGCACAATTCCAGTCAACACCAATGAACATCTTCTTGTGTCTGTGAGATGGGATTTGAATCTGTTCATCAATTTCCGCCATTAATGGAAGATCTTGGGCCAGATGAGTGTTCTGCAAGCACCAACGGAAGAGAAGCCAAAAGCGTGTGTTAAAGATAGATGCAGGCTAACAAGAAATATAAGAATATTGATGTTGAGATTATTATATTGGTTGTTTTTGGACACTTTTTCTTTTTTTGGTTTTTATTGATTAATTATATGATTTATTTAATTTAATTTGTGTGTGTGGTGGTGAAGGTCACACATAGTGACAGCGTGTTGGTGTGTGAAAATGAGGTGGGGAATATAGTTGTCCAGGATCTAGGCAATGCAACATATGTCGTGGTCTTATGATATTTAGTACTTAATTGTTATATTTTATGGTTTAATATTGTTAAATTGTTTATTTTTGATAAAAAAAAAGTTTTATGTTTGAGTTTATATAAGAAGTATTATGAGTTAAATTAGAATATTAACATTGACCGCTACCCCAAACACATCAAGGCTGGCTCATGGGTAGGACAAAGTGGGCGATCATCTCACGTCTAACTTTATGTAGCCCAAAGTATTTTAATTTTTTTTATATAATATATAAAAAAGTTATATACAAAGTATAAAATATTCATGTTTATTTGGAATGAAAATGCCAAACTTGGTTGAGTTTTGTAATTTTTTTAACAATTATATGCATATTAATAACTTTTTGTATATAAATTACTAAGTTAATTAATTAAGAGGACCTAGCTTTATTTCTTGACTCGGGTCCCAAAATTTTTTATGATTTTTGAGGCCGACTCTGAAACACATAGTAGAGTTGATGGCTTAAACATATTGATACGTAAATTCAATTGCTTGTGTTAAAATAACATACCTGTTTTAATAGTTTTTAGTAAGGATTTGAAATTTTAAAGTCAAATAGCCTGCCTACACAAAAGGGGAATGAACCTACGGATGCTTTGATGTTGAGAAGTGGATTAATTGTGGCTTTTTTTAACAGATTTATGGTGTAGGGAGATTTCACTTTGTTTCAAATTCAAAAAGCTCTAAAATCATGCAAGCTAAATGAGAGATTATTGCAACTAAATAAAGAAATAATATTACATATATATTAAAAGTAAAGAAAGCTTATGAATAGTTAGCTTTGATGTTTTTCAATGGAGAATAGGAGCTTTTTTGTTTTTGTCATTTAACACCGTCTTTGCATGTTTATCCCATACCTACACTCAGTCACAACCATACCAATTGACTAGCAACCCCACCACCACCACTTCTTTTGCAAGAGGCTACGATCAAGAACCCTCCACCACCGCATTCATGATCGCCTTCACCCTCGACCTCCTTCACCACTGTGTCTCCTCTGATTAGGGTTTATAGAACGGTTGCTACCCCTCTTGTATGCACCGCTGCATCTCCTCCGATTCAATCGGGAAATGATCTAACCCCTGCGTGGCTCAACTGTTGGATGTTGTCTGAGTCTATATTGGGAAAAGATCAGACCCTTGTGTGGCTCAACTGTTGGATGGCAAGTTGTCGCACCCCGGCCTTCCCGGCCTGTGCGGGGGGGGGGGGGGGGACGACTCGACTGATCTAGCAGGATCGCAGTCTCCGGTCACACAGTTGCGAGACCTATATGTCTGGTTGCATACGTACATCCAATAACTTGGATAAAACAGTTTTGTAAAATCAGAATTTCGAAAGTTTAATAATACCAAAACATATATAATTCATAAGTTGCGGAAGCGTTGTTAAACAGTTTTTCAAAACAACAGAAGTTTAAAGTTTGCGGAAGCGATTAAAGGTGTTTAATATTACATAACATATCAAATAGGTAAATGTTCTCAAAATATCCTACGACACTTAAGCAGATGCATGCGACTCCAGCCTAGGATCCTAATCCTTGTGCGCGTGCCTTAGTTACCTGAGAAAACATGCGAGAAAAGGGTCAACACAATGGTTGGTGAGAGCACATGTTTTTTTCATAAGCAATAAGCATCCAATGTTTAAAGTAAGAGTTGTGATTTACATATCATTACAATGCAGTATCGATTGATAGCTAGTCAATACAGTTATATATATGCAGGTTCGTACCGAAGCTGACAGTGGTGCCTCCCGCCATGTCCATCACAAGACAATGGCAAAGTGTTGGTCAATATTGCACCCATTCCGACCTACAGCCGGGTTGGCCTCCCAGGCGCGATAGGTGGGGCTTGTCAGGCCCAAATAGTACTATTCAAGATTACCACGCTAGGCGCTACGCGCTACTAACGGTTCGTGGAGTATTGTGACCGATGTCGAAATGTCAGTCAAAAATAAGAGTAAAACTCAAGTCCCAGTTACCTTATTAGATAGGGTAAGTCGGGTGTTGAACCACGAGGAGTTTTTGTGGATGGTGTACTTGTTAATTGATTCGTGACCTAAACTTAACTAAAACGGAAAATGTAAACTTGAATTGAATGGTTTGTTTGTTAAACTTAAAAGCAATTGCAATTAACTAAAATGATTTTAAACAATAATGAAAAAGGTGATTCCCCCGGGACTTGGATTCAAAGTGAGATTCATAGATTAGTTACTAAGTTGGAACAACCACATAGACATGATTAGAAAATTCAAATGGTTGTGATGAACAAGGACTAGTTGCTTCGATTGCAAAACAATGGAAGATTATCACATGAACATCAATTGCATATTATAAAACCCAATCACAATCTAATATATCCTAATTGCTAGAAATCTCAGGAATTGAAAGACAAAGAATTAGGGTTTAAATAAAAATCCAATCTTTACAATCAATTGAAATGCTTAGATTGCTAGTTCCAAACACAATAGTAAACTAATCTAAATCACCCGCTTACAAGAATCCTTCGCCCGGAGGAACCCACACAGAAATTAGCCGCTCATCTCTTGGAATTGATCTTCAAATCTGAATTGGATCATCAATTGGGATGATTTGGCAATGTTTGAATGGAAGATAATGGCTAAAAAGCTTCGATTTTGGCTTCCTTGGTCGTCCAAAATCGCCTAGAACTGACTGGGAGAGAAGAAGATACTCAAAAACCCTAAAAATCACGTTTTTATAAGTGCAGACTTCGTCAGGACCGTAAGCTATGGTCTGGCCGTAAGCTATAGTCTGCAGATTCTGTTAGAAAGTGCAGTAAGCTATGGTTAGCCCGTAGGCTATGGTCTAGCCAGATTCCTTCCTAACTTGTTTTCTTCATATCTTTCTCATTTTAAGTCTGTTTTTCGCATCGTAAAAACTCAAATCTTCGTCTCGAGATCCTCTATCATTTAAGTCCAAGATCACTTCAATTTCCAATCAGTTTATGCTTCCATAAAGCTCCCAATTCTTCCATTTAACCTACAAACACACGAATTTGCATAGTTATCTAATTCTAACCAATCAATCACATGAATATGCATAAAATTTGACACTTAACACATATAATTATCATTCCAAACCCCATCCATCATATTGCGAGGGCTTTTAGTTGTGATGTGGTCCACACATATTGTCACACCCCCAAATTTCAACTAACGGAATCATACCAGTTGGGACGTGACAAACCAGGATCTCAGATCATTAGACATAATGATGACCTCTATATGATTTTCAAAACATACTTTGGTCTAAAACCGTAATATCAAAGTTCTAACGTTGCGGAAGCGTTTTTAAAACAATAACAAACTTAACGGTTTGAAAACTGTAAATTACAAATCAAAGTCTCAAATGTTCAAATCCAAACAACAGAAATGTAAAATATGCATGCGACTCGATCTCCTAGTCCATGTTTGCTTGATCTTGTACCTTAACGTCCTGAGAAAACATGTAAATCAAGTCAACACAAAGGTTGGTGCATACACAGATTTAAGTATTCACAAATGTTTGAAACAACTGTTTGAATAAAATGTTTGCAGATAACATAATCACACATGCATAGTCATGATAGCTAGTCATTTGTACTATTTACATAAGCGGTCGACACCGAAGCTGACTGTTTGAATGTTGGTTGCCTTTCCACTATTGTCTAGCACAAACAATAGTAATGTGAATTGGCTAGTCAAATACTTGCGTAGATCCCATCTACCAAGTGAGGTTTGTCAAACCTAATAGATCTATTTCCAAGTACCACGCTTTGCACTACGGCAAACTAAACGGTTCGATATGTAAGGACTTGTAATGCTATGTTCGCACTTAATGTAAACAGCTAACTCATGCAAGTGATATGTATCTAAAAGCTTTGTTTGCACATGTTTTCTCCCCCAAACAATAAAATAAGAAAAGGGGCCGTGTACGCACCTTTGATTGTGAATAGAATGATCAAACACACGTGTAGTTGCGTAGATAATCCTCTACGAAGAATCTGTTTTTAAACAATAACGTTGTGTTATTCGTGATGTAGTTTTGTGTTTGAATTTACATACGTGTCAACACACGTATGTTAGACTTGTTATAAACACACATAAGTAAGTACGCGTGACTTTGAAATCGTTTAATAAAATCATATAGTCCGTATACGATTTTATTTAAATAAGCGTATTTATACGCGATTTCGTTTTCGTGTTAAAATATAAATTTTATAATTTTATTTTGTTCGGGATTCTGTTACGGTTCCAACGCAACTTGAACGGATTTAATCGGAGTTAAAACGAATAAATTATGATAAAACTACTAAAAATAGTTTTAAAACTCAAAAACCAGCAGAGGCCGGGTTCGAACCCGCGACCTCTACCTCATAGCACACACACCTCACCATCTCTTCTGATTCAAATTTCATTAACAAACTCCTTTCTAAATTCTTTTAACCCATAAGGGATCAGTTTCCCTTTGTTTACTCAACCGAAACCAATTTGGTTCGAATTGAACCTCAATTTGACCATGATCGATCCCCGAATCATGGGCTTTGGTTCTACAGACTTAAACGAGTAAGAATGTGAGTTTATGTGATCTTTATTATCGAAATCATACGGTTTTATAGTCCCAATCGGATTCGAACCTAAAACCCATCCTTTTGATTCGAATTCATCAAATTCGATTAGGTTAGATTTTAAATCCATAGGGTTTTCATTAACACAACAATTTCGGTGATTTCTGTAACAAACAATTCCGTTTTTGAACTCAATCTCAATCCAAACCCCAATTCGTTTTTCTCATTAGAACATTAGAATCAAAATCTTACAATTCGTTATAGTTTGTTACAATTAACATGGGGTTATTCTTGTTCGGCATTCTCTGAAACTACCAGTTCATTTAATTTCATTTTTGAACTCATTTAAATCAAAATCCCCAAAACGATTATAATGATAAACCCTAGAAATCAAAGTCTTTCAATTCGTTGTTTTCTGACTAAACTAACTTAGGGATTTCATTAAGAACCTTGTTGTGAATGTGTCTGCAACAATTAATTTGATCCTTACACCCATCTGTATCAATTCCCCCAAATCGTTTAAACTTAGAACCCTAGAATTCGAGATCATCAAATCCAATATTGTTTGATGCAATTGACTTATGGTTTTCGTTAAACCCATGATTCCGAAACTTTCTGTGTAACTTAATTAGATTATCAGACTCGTTTGAATCGAATTCCCCAAATCGGTTCTTAGCATGAACCCTAATAATCAAAACCGTATGATTTGATATTAGAACTAGAAATTTACATTTGTGTATCCTTAGTCGGCCATGTTAGAAGATGTAGGATCGATTACTTACTTGATTTGATGTTGAATTGATGATACTCGACTTAAAGCTTCTATTTCGGCCACCCCTAAATCGATTCTTCTCTTCACAAGTTCTAGCTTCGAATTGTTGGATGCTACAGAGTCTAAGGATGCCGAATGATACTTCTGTAAGTTTAATTGTGATGATTTTGATCTGCTTTTACGAATTTGCTAGGCATTATGGACGGTTTCGACTATTGAACATGATAGGAGTTTAATTCGATCATTAATCCACTTAGTAACGTATGATTACTGTTAAAGATCATTAATATGAGTTGATTGAAAGGTTAATTCGATTAATTTCAATGTATTAATTCAAATTTCGAATTTCCTACTATTGTTATAAACGAATTTTGACCCTAAAAGTCAAAATTTCTTATTTTTACTAATTACTTAGTTAAATCTTGAATTTAAAGTATTTCTAAACTTATTTTGTTTACTTTTAATCCTACAAATTTGATTTCGTTTGATTTCGTGTTATTTCGGTTAGTTTTCGGTTAACGGAGTTAATCCGAAAAGTCGGATTGTCACACATATACGTATAGTGATAAAGCATGTCCATATGCAAATAAAATGAGTTGTTGTTCATAAAACAGTTTAGCATGCAATGTTTTCTCCCCTAAAGGTAGAAAAGTAAAAAGGGGCTGTGAACTCACCTGGTAGTGCAGTTTCCGGTTTTCGTGTGTTCGCTACTCGCGAATGCTAGCAATCCTGCTAGTAAGCACCTATAACCATATAGGTGTAAGTATATTTTTGTGGTGTGTTGTATCCCATACAACTCCAGGTGTCGGTGTGCTGAACCAAGTGTGTGTGTTGACTAGTGAGACTCGACGAATCGTTGGTGACACGTTTGTGGTGTTTATGTGTCTTATTGCGAATAAGACACCAACACGCATTCCTATGACCAATCATGATGCTTTTACGAAAGCAAGTTTGAAAAATTGTAACGTTTCCGTTTCGGGGAAACTTTCTATATTTAGAAAGTTTCTATTTTTGGATAGTATAGTTATGAAATCCCATTTCATAAAACAAATCACTCTAGTGTGTTTGTAAAAACACGTTCATACACTTAAAGCACATCGTTCGCGCATAAATCGCCATTTATGTCATTTTTGCCCAAATAAAGTTTCCTTATTTGGAAAGTATCCGTTTAAAACCTCGTTTCCACAAATCCAAGTTCCCAATATGTTTAGAAATCATTTTTAAACATATTTAAAGAATCAAAGTTCATCAAAACATTCGTAAACATCAAAAGGCCTCTTTTGATTTACAAAAGTTTCCCTAAATAGTAAGTTTATACAAAATCACGTTTTTGACAAAACCAAATATCCAAATATGTTTCTAAACACCTCAATATGCATTTGACAACATCTAGACATGTCTAATATGTCTAGATCATCATCAATCTATGACTTGCAACATAAAAGTTTCCTTTTATGGCAAGTGCACCATAATCATCACCAAATCAATCATGACTCAACCAAATTCAAATCCCATCAATCTTATACTAAAATCAGTAGATCTAAATCTAATAACACATCAAATCACCAACAAATTCGTGCTCAATAGCCACATGGAGTTGCATGTGTTCCAACACACTTGCATGTGTGTTTTTATATCATACATGTACAATCTAATCATAGACAAACATAGAAAACTACCTTAGAATGCAAAATCCAGTGAAAATAGTGGCTGATGATGAAGGTTTAGCGGTTGATGATCGTTCTTAGCTTCCTTGCTCCTCCTCCAAGATCCAAGCACTCCAAAATCACCAAAAGGAAGGAGGAAATGGTTCAGGATTAGTTTATCAGGGGTTGAGGTGAGTTTGGCAGAGAGTTTGGTCTAGATAGGGTGTACAAGCTCGGAGAAAAACAAGAGAAAACCGAGTGAAAGAGTTTGGGGTTGATTTAATAAAAATTTTGATCTGCATGGCCTTCGCGTACCGCGAAGGCCGATCAAAATCTTCTTCGCGTACCGCTGAGGAATTCGGGAGTCACGACTCCCGGTTTGCTTATCGTACCGCCAAGCCTTTCGCCAGGGGTCGTCGCGTACCGCGATGGGTCCATTTTCATGCTTTTCAACTTCGTCGATTCGATTTCGCTCGTACTCAATTCTCAACGTTTATCCTAATCATCTAATGCATGTTTAGCACATAATCATATAATAGCACATAAGTTTGATTGATCTCCAACGTTCGTGAGACTCGTGTGTGTGTTTCGATAATTCCTCGAATTATCTTCGGTAGTTTGTGTTCGTGTCTTACGAACCGTTTGCATGCTTGATTAATCATAATCAACATGTATTGCACAATTACTAGTGACTTTAGACCGGATTTGTGTTTAATATGACGTACAACCTCTTGTAGAAGCTTCTTATAGTTACAAAACCCAATTTGTTTACATCCCTGAATGAATTCGAAGGGCTAAATTGAGTTCAAAAGCCATATAATCTTTTACTGCTTTGCTTTATAAAAAATAGCATTACTTTTTGAATCATGAAAATAGTTTTCTTATAGAAAACAAAACATTATGATAGTTGTGATGACAAAATAACAATTTGTAGTAAATGTGTGCTAAACTGCATCTTTGTGAGGTAAATTATTTGCAGCCAAGGTGATTTTTGTTCGTATTGCATCTGACCTAATGTGGTTCATGGGATGTGAATAAATGTTGGATTTTGTTATGTTTAGATGATGAATTTAAATTTCTGATCATAGGCTAATTTTTTGTTTTTTGTTGTTTCATGAATTGATAAATATGGTTGGTATTGAAAGATATTTATCTAAACAAAACACAATCTTGACCGGTGTCTTTACACCTGATTTGTGTGATACAACTGATGTATGCATCACTACTCTGGCGTTGGGTGCAACTGATTATAGCTGCCACATTAATGGGATTGTCCTTCTTACAATTGTTTGTGGTTTCGCCTGGTTTTTGTAAATATCATAAAAAGGATTTAATGAAATTGGCTGTACAGGAAGAAGCTGGAAAGTTTGGGTCACATTCTAGAAAAAGAAGCACTTGTATATATGGTGGTACTCCTAAGGGACCATAGACTCGTGTCCTTCAAGGAGGTATTGTCATTTTCAGAGGAAGTGATGATGAACTTAAATGTGTGCATCTGAAATATTGCAAAGCTGAGATTATCTGCATCTTGGCGGGGCAACTGATTAGTATGCAGCCATTTCAGTTGTTCACAGATCTGAGCCTAAAAGTCTTGATACTTGCGACTGTTTTTGGGCTGAAATTGGCCTAACATGTGGGTTTGGGTTTACGTTTTCATCCCTGTTCGTCATTTAATTTTCAGAGGTAGTGATGACGAACTTAAATGTGTGAATGTGAAATGTAGCAAAGCTGAGATTATCTACATCATGGCGAGGCAACTGGTTAGTATGCAGCCATGGCAGATTTATCCACTTTGTTCGGTGCCTCACGGATCTGAGCCTAAAAGTCTTGATACTGCAAATGAAACCAACACAACCATCACCTACCTCAAATCATGGGTTGCATTTGGGTACCCTGTATTCTTCTTTGATGATCTTTTGTTTTCTTTCACCTAATTTTTGTGCCTTCTTTTAATGACAACTCTTTGTCATAATGGTAATGTTTGTTTTGATAGCTTATCGGTTTCTTAAGTTGCTACTGATATTTATCTTCTTTGCTATGAAAGGTATTATTCCCTATTTCCATGTACTTGCTTCAAGATTCAACCATCATGTTACTTCAGTCGAGGATGTTAATTTTTTTTACCCGGTTTAACGCGCCGTATCGCGCGCGGGCTTAAATTGTAACAACCGGTTTTTAATAATGAATGTATTGTAAATAATGGTTAATTGAACGATTCTGATGGTTGTAATTTGAAAATATGTGAGAATTACGTCATCAATGGTAAGAGCACATGTGATCGTTTTAGAAATCCATGTGGAATTGATGATTGTAATTATTATATGTTGATAGTATGCGAAAAATGGTGAACGTGGGCGAAAACCGTGCGCGAAACGGAGTTACGGATTGTCCGGAATAACGAAAACAAGATAAGATTAAACTTAGACGAAACAGACGTGGGGTGGTACGCCCCGGGCCAAACTTTGGTCTGGGGCGATACGCCCGGAGGCCTATGTCGGCAAAAATGGTTTAAATGGATCAGATTGCATCAGAACGCATTTTTTTTCTTCATTTTCGATCTTGTACGCCCAAAAACGCTTCCAGACTCTATTTTCAGCCTCCAAACTCCATTTCAAAGCCTTTCAAACATCTGGATCGCACCCAGGAACGTTTCTGCAAGTCTAGATTGCTGTTCTACCCGCAGAAATCCGTCATATTAGGTAACGGTCCGTTTTATCCTACTAGTTTAATATTTTGTGGATTAAATCTAGTTTTGAATGTATTGTTATGATTATGGGTATTGATTATTGCCTAGTTGATGACTAGGGATTGTTAGAAACGAAGAACTTGATATTTTGACGGTGATATCTTCGTTTTGAAGCCGGTATAATGTCCGGTTGTTATGAAACCCATATCATGGTATGAGAACTGGTAGGATGGTTAAATTGTGGTTTTGAAATATATATGGATTATGATCCATGGATTAAACAATGATTATGATGAATTGATGTTAAACTTAGTAACAGTTATGATCATAAATGAATTTTGAATAATAAAAATGATTAAAGATCGTAACTAATATAATGAACATCAATTATTTGATGAAATGCATAAGCAGGCATGAAAATATGATTAATTGTAATAATTGACTAAAACTTGCTAAAGATAGTAAGATAAAGTCAATTATGTGATAAATTGACTTTGATCAAGTCAAACCAGTCAAGTGCGTTGAACTTGATTGTATGTGCTATATGTATTGAAATTAGTTGTATATATGTGAATACAACTAGGTATTGACGTTGAAAGTCAAGGGATAAGCCACAAAAGTGGAAACGAGGTTGTAGGAAGTGAACAACTGTATGCACCAGGTAAGTTACCCAACTTACTGTAACATTACATATAAGTAGTATAAAGAGTCTACTTGCGTAGTTGATATATGTGAATAATGTTAAATATGTGATTGAAACTATGGGATGAGAAATCCTTTAGTTTGTGTTTGTTAAGTTTCAATGGGAAACGTGTGACAATCCGACTTTTCGAATTAACCTTGTTAACTGAAGATGGTGATATCACGGGCCCAACAGAGCCAATGTAGGCCCAACAGAGCCAATGTAGGCCCAACAGAGCCAATGTAGGCCCAATGAGATTTAGGAAGGCCCAATAAGGCTAGAGTAGGCCCAATGAGGTTTAGATAGTCCAATAAGCCCAAGGGTGGCCCAGTAAGCTCAAGATAGGCCTAGTGAACTTGATGGAGGCCCAATTGGATTAATCAAGCCCAATGAGGTGTCAATTGGCCGATAAATGACAATTCGGTATTCCGGAGTAACTCAGTTAAACTTATACTTAACTGAAATGGGATGTGATTGTACGAAAACAAAGTTCAAGGGTTAGAAATATGCAAGTTTCGAGGAATTGGAATTGTAAAGAGGAAGAATGTCTAATTTTGACTTTTATAAGTCAAAATTCGACCAAATGCTTATGAAATTCGAATTCCACATTAATATTAAGTTGTAACTGAAATTGGTCAGTTGTAAGTATCAACTTAATGATTATTAATCACTATTAGGCGTTATGGTCACGATTATTAAGCGAATTAAAAGCTAAATGATGCTAAAGGTCGAAACCGTTTCAAAATCACAAGCAATTCGTATAAACCGAACATCACTCGCACAATTACACTTCCCTAAACATTAGTCGGCATCTTTAGGAGTGATTTCAAGCAACAATTCGATCAGTGAAGCTTCAATCGAGAAATACGATTTCAAGAAGGCCGAATCTAGGGCTTAAAAGCAATCGACTCGAATTGGACATCAAATCTTGTAAGTAATCCTTTCTACACACTCTAATATGGCCGACTAAGATAATCCCTATGTTAATTCGGGGTTCCAATATCGAATTGTTCATGATCGATAATTAGGGTTCATCTAAGAATCGGTTTTGGGGGTTTTTAATCAAATGAGCTTTAAAATCGAATTAATTATCATCTTTAGTTTCAGAAGGTTTCGCATAAGCTAAACCATGTATCAATTATATTTTGTTATTACGAATTTGTAGTGTTCGATTCTAGGGTTCTTGATGAGAAAACGATTTGGGGATTTCATAGCCAATGAGTTGGAAAATCAAATTGATTGTTATGGTTAGTTTCAGAATATGTCGATTAAGCAAAACCATTGTTCAATTTAGTTTCTTAACAACGAATTGATAGGTTTTAAATTCTAGGGTTCTTGAATGAAAGTGATTTGGGGATTTTAGATTTAATGATATTAGTTTTCAAATTAAATGGGGTCTCATTATCAGAATGTACCGATTTACATAAATTCTATGTTAATTTTAGCATCTAACCTTTAATTGGATGTTAATCGGTTTCTAGGGTTTATGTTAAACACAAGTTACGGTTTTGGTTGTAATGATCATAGAAATTCAATTGATTGATATAAAACAGTTCGAAAATCTTGTAAAGGTGAAAATTCTATGGTTTTAGTACTAATTAAGTTCGAATTCGGGGTTAATTTGAGACCCAATTGCTTCGGCTATATTAGCAAGGGGGGAAACCGGCACAATTATGTTTAAAACAATTATAAATCATAATCTAGTAAAGAAATTGGTGTTAGATGAGTTGGTAAGCAAGGTGTATGGGGGATGGGGGGTCGCGGGTTCGATCCCGGCCCCAACCATTATTTTTGGGTTTTTAATATTTTAGCATTTTAACTATATCTCATTCGTTATAACTCCGATTCAATCCGTTCAAATTGCGTTGGAACCGTAATGGAAATACGGACGCGGTGAAATGTTAAAATTCATATTTTAATCCGAAAACGAAATCGCGTATAATTACGTTTAATTAAATAAAATCGTATACGGCCATATGATTTTATTTAAACGATTTCAAAGGCACACGTACATACGTATGCACGTTCTTAACACTCTAACATACGTGTGTTGACACGTATGTGATTTCAAACACAATACGACACTCCGAATAACTTTAGGTTATTGTTTAAACCACAGATTCTTCGTAGGAGGATTTCCTACACGAGCTTTTAGTGTGTGATCATTCTGCTAAGATCAAAGGTGCGTACACGGCCCCTTTCTTGTTTTAAACTGTTTCGGGGGAGAAAACATGTGCAACAAACTATTTTTAGATACATATCACTTGCATGAGTTAGCTGTTTACATTATGTGACAACATATCAACTTGAAAGTCCTTACACACCTCGAACCGTTTAGTTTGCTGTAATGCAAAGCGTGGTAGTTGGAAATAGATCTATTAGGTTTGACAAACCTCACCTGGTAGATGGGATCTACGCAGGTGTTTGACTGACCAAACACAATTTTACTGTTGTTGTGATAGACAATAGTGGCAAGGCGAAAACATGCTATAGCATGGCAATCCGTCAGCTTCGGTGTCGAACACTTATGTAAATAGTTTATATGACTAGCTATCATGACTGTGCATGTGTGATTATGTTATCTACAATCTTGTTATTCAAACTGTTGTTTTGAACATTGTGAATACTTAAAACCTGTGTTATGCACCAACCTTTGTGTTGACTTGATTTACATGTTTTTTCTCAGGACGCTAAGGCGCGCGTTAAAGCTGGCATGGACTAGGAGATAGAGTCGCATGCATTTTAAACATTTTAGATATTTGGATTATTAAATACTTGGAACATTGTATTGTATTTTACATTTTACAACTGTTATTGGTTTTATAACGCTTCCGCAACTTTTGAAAACTCTGATGTATTGTTTTAAAGACCAAAGTATGTTTTGAAAATTCATATAGAGGTCTTCGCTATGTCTAATGATCTGAGATCCTGGTTTGTCACGTTTCCAAACGGTATGATTCCGTTAGTTGAAAATTGGGGGTGTGACAAAACGTATATGCAATATATTTGGATTAAAATAACCGGATGACCTGGTGATTAATTAATATGATTTGGTGTTTATAGAATGATGGTGCATAACTTGATTAATGAAACTAATGGAATTAAAAGACCTATGAGAAGGCGTTATTAGTTTCAAAACGAATGTTATGCTTGTGTGGTATGCGTAGTATAAATGCATTAAAAATTTAGCCGGATGAGCCGGTGAAATTGATTTAATTGAACCACAAATGTGTGGCTTACCGGTTAATCCGGGAACTAAATTGTTGAACCACAAATGTGTGGCTAACCGGTTAATCCGGGAATTTAATAATTATGACTCCACAATGGTGGATAGCCAGAGGTGCTGGCAATTGTCTTAGATGGAAGTACCGGTGGGTGAACATCTTAAGACTTAATATTTATGACTCCACAATGGTGGATAGCCAGAGGTGCTGCCAATTGTCTTAGATGGAAGTACCGGTGGGTGAACATCTTAAGACTTGAATTATTTATGACTCCACAATGGTGGATAGCCAGAGGTGCTGGCAATTGTCTTAGATGGAAGTACCGGTGGGTGAACATCTTAAGACTTGAATTATTTATGATACCACAAATGTGTGGATAGTCAGAGGTGCTGACAAATAGCTATGGTGAAAGAACAGGAATGTGAACACCATAGTGTAAATTTGATTAAACTATTGCAACCAATGGTTGGAAAATAATAATATGATATTATTACTTTGTAAAATTAAACCACATACGTGTGGATAGTCAGAGGTGCTGACAAATTGTCTTAGATGGAAGAACCGGTGGGTGAACATCTTAAGACTTAAAATATGATATTGATACATTGTATATTAAACCACTGGTGTGTGGATCATTGGTGTAGCCAATGGAGTATATATAATGTTTATGATGTTTTAAATTAGCCAGAGGTGCTGGTGATAGAATTGGATTAGATAATATAATCATATTTGTGAAAATGACCCGTTAAAGGGAATAAATGCACAATGTGTGGTGCGTGCAATTTGATGTTTGAATTTGATATATTATTATCTAAACTTGATAAACATCCATATGATATGTATGTGGATGTGGTAAAATGAGTTTTTGGAGAATTTTGGGAAGGGTTACTTACTTAGTTCATATGAACTAATTGTGACCTTATATGTGATGTTACAGGTCATGAATAGATATGCATTGGGCAATCAGATCGGGCATGTTTTGAAGTGGAATCGAGCGTTATGTAAATCTTTGGTGAGATTAAAATTAAACACACAAGTTTTTATTAATCATAAATGTTATGAAATTAAGTGTGTTTAACTCATGAAATGGTAATTTCACGCTTCCGAACATGATTTTGTGGAAAAATTTTAATCTGGGACCTAAAATGAGACACGTGTAATCGTGTGTAAAGTTTGGGTGTTACATAAATCTAGTTTAATTGACAATGGAAAAGATATCCAATGAATCAATAGGAGAAAAATGAATTAGATGAATGCAAATCTCTTATATAGTTTGTGGTCTTTAGCGAAGATAATGACAAGTGGATTCAACATGGCGCTAAAGAGAGGATGTTTGTGTTAACTCCCATAAATCCCTAATATGTGAAGCCAATTTAGTCCTATCATGTTATATTCTTCAGAGGAGTAAATAGGCCCCAATCAAATCATGGAGAGCAGAAATGGGTCGGCTCCTTACCAGGGCCTGTCTCGCACGTAGGCAAGTTTTGTTTCCCTCCACGTTGTCTCCGATGTGCGGGAAAGAGGAGGAATCAGCGGTGTATATGGCTGTAAACGAACCGAACGAACATGAACGAGCCCTTGTTCGTGTTCGTTCGTTTAACTTTTAACTTGTTCACGAACGGTTCACGAACGCTGGGCGAACGAAAATTCTTGTTCGTGTTCGTTCACTAAGGAATTTAGCTTGTTCACGAACGCTAACGAACACATGTTATTTAAACAACAAAAATCAACATTCTTAATCTAAAGCATTGAAGATAATCATTTATAAATATATAAATTAAAATGTTATAGCATTAAACTAAAAATAACTTAAATATGATGGTAATAAACTAAAAATAAAAAACGAAAAATATACAACACATTTAATGAATAAATATAGAAATGAACTTAACTGAACATAAATGAACGTAAACGAACATGTTACCGAACGTTTACGAACACAAATGAACGAACACGACCTCTGTTCATGTTCATTCCTTTAACTTAACGAACGAAATTTCTTGTTCGTGTTCATTCATTTATTAAACGAACCAACATAAACGAGCTTCCCGCCGAACGGTTCACGAACTGTTCCCCGAACGTTCGGTTCGTTTACAGTCCTAGCGGTGCACCTCATTGTCGGATGGGAGGTATCAACGGAACTATGACAGATTATTTACTATGTACAAATTCCTTTCGGTTGGAGTCATCAAGAAGGAGGTCATTCAAGCGGTTAGATAATATGTGTGTTAGTACTTATAGAAGAAGTTAAGAGAACAAGTTTATTGTAAATTAAAAACAGTGTAAAAAGAGTCTTGAAGATGGAAGGACTATAACTTTTTTTTATTAATGTATGTCTTTTGGTGTTTGGTTCTTTTTTTTTTTTTGAACGGCAGTTAAACTGTCTCGTCGTGCTACCTTCAGTTATCCTGGCGATTGATAACCAAGATCGATTCCTCGATCTCCGACCTGAGACACGTGTGCCCCCAGATGCGCGGGAACCGGATGGAATCCGTAAACCCTTGCCCCCCATTAGGTTCGAACCTGGGATTAAAGCCCTGATTCGTTCCTTCACCTGGATATCCATTAAATTGCTCCCAACAAGGTTTGAACCCATGACCTCCACATTGGAAGGGTGAGCCTTTACCAGTTGAGGCAATTCTCCGGATTGGTGTTTGGTTCTTTAAGTTTGGTATTTTGTTCATTGCTAGCAACTTGCTATAATTGGTGTTAATAAAATCCCCGCTATTTAAAAAAAAAAAGTTAAAAGTCAATAGCCAAGCATGTGTCACCAACGTTTCTTGCAAGGCAGGACAAATCAAAAGACATTTTTTTTTTTCACTAGCCTAACATTATGTGTCATCAAAGATTGATCGTTCCAAAAAGACCTTTCACTGTTCTTTTATGTTCCAATATTTGACAAATATTCGCTTCAAAATCTTTTGCTTTTTTTTTTTTATTATGTTTAAGCCTGTCAAAATAGTTAAGCTGGGTAACATATGAGACGAGTTTGGGTCAGTAGTGGATTTCTTTCCGGTTTCGGTTTGATTTTATTTTTTTCGTTTTTTCTTCTGTTTGTTCTCTCTCTCATACACACACATCCAATACCAAAAATACAAAAATGTTTAACGATAGATAGTTCATAAATTAATCGATTGAACACAAACTAATTACAATGAAATTTAACCATCATCATCATGTCATGTTGATAGAATTCATATAGTCCAAATCTTCATTAACCCTAACGTTAGACTCTTTGCGTCTTTTTGTTCAGTTAAATAAGTCTAAAAATGGCAACATATATGATAATTGTTAAACAAGATTAAAAATCGGTTTTTGCGGTTTTTGAAATATAAACAAACTGACACCAAACCAAAAAATTTGGTCTTGTTTTTTTAGTTAGATTTTTTAGGTCCTGTTTTCGGTTAAATTGATTACGGTTCGGTATTTTCAGTTCTTTGGTCACCCCTATTAGCTTTGTGGGTATGGTGAATTAGGTGGTGTTTGTTTTTTCCCAAAAGATCTGCGTCATGTAGACCACACGTAGATTTTGTCATATGCAGACTGTTTGTTTTTTTTTCCGAAAATGTATAATTAAAAAAATCTACGCGAGCTCTTATTGGTGTAGATCTAGCCCAACCACTTCCAAGATCTTCTAAGATCTGCAAGACCACACACCACCACCACTGTCCATCACCACCACCACCGTCGGCCACCCCCTCCCCCCACCATCACCATCGTTGGCCATCTCCATCATTCTCCACCATCACCACCACCGTCCGTACACCACCACCAATTTATTTTAATAGCCAACAGACGTTAAAAATATACAGTTTTCTTCTTGCATACTTCAAAGATTTGGTTCAACTCTTCTTCTACAGATATATACAGAAGTAATCCACAGACCGCAGACATTTTGACTTTTAAAAAACAAACCTCACCTCAGATAACACATTGGCAGCGTGATTTTATGAAGGTGAACCACTAGATGGAAATATGGAATAAATCAATCGTTGCTACGCCATTGGGCCTGAAATAGCTGGGTTTAAGAAGCCTATTTTATTGGACCAGTGGACCACTTGTTACCGGAATTGTTCACGGCTTCCGGCTGCGCCCTTGACCGCGACACCGTGAAAGGCCGCTAAAACGCTGACCACTAAACAAATTGTTAAGCGATCATCACCAGCGGGATTTACCATAGCCAATTGAGAGGTCGGGATACGAGCGGATTGTCGTTGCTATTCCAATCGAAGCATGCTACGAGCCGTGTCCCACGCAGGGCCGGGCACTTTAATTAATGAAGGTCGCGATGACATCAAATTCAACCGGTAATCCATGAACGAGTTGCAACACAAGTCGAATTTCAGACATCATATTACCAACATTGGTTAGTTGATCACCAAGTTACTTGATTTTTTGACGATATACATCTAGTGACGGAGCTTTGGAAAAAAACTCGGAGGGGGCTGAAGGATTTTTAAGAAGAAAACGGAGGGGTCGAAGGATTTTTATGATGAAAACGAAGGGGTCCGACGGATTTTTAGGAAGAAAACTTTTTATTTAGTATATATATATTTTTTAATCTGGGTCCCACTTAAATTTTTTTTAAGTTTAGGGTTTTTATTTTGTATATTTTTAGCTTTTTTTAGTTATTTTATACAAACCTTAACAGTAAAAATACAAGAAACCAGTGTTACCTCTTTGAAATAGATGAAACCATTATTGTAATTTCTTAAAATTTCATATCGCTAATGCAATATAAACATACCTTAGACAACATTTTTAGAAGACACGTATCGTATTCTGGTTTAATCTGAAAAAATTTCCCGCCACTCTCTTATAATAAATACTAATTTTTTTAGTAAATCATATAATTAAATATTAAAAAAATAGAATTTTTCTTATTCTAATAATTTACTTATTTATAAAAAATGTAATAAACTTTAAGAACATTTAAATTATTTCTTATCTTAAAATATTATTTTATAATTATTAAATACTTATAACTATTTGATGTTATTGAATTATACTTTTAATTATTTAACCCGTATAATACACGAGATTTTGTATGCTAGTATCTTATTTATGAGACAACACATGTTAACTTTAGATGTCATGTATTAACTTTAGAAAATAAAAATTGTTTGAAATTTGACAATTAAAAAAAGAAATATAATAATCATCGCTTGGACTACTACTTCTAAACAAGGGCTATATCAAATATTTTCATGCTGGCACGTTGATGAGAAAATACGAATGATGCGCTTCACGAACAATTATAAATATAAATATAAATATAAATATAAATATAAATATAAATATAAATATAAATATAAATATAAACATTTACATATGCATATAAATACATACATAACACACACATATCATCTCGTCATTAGCTAGAGAACAACCATGAAGAACATTGGTGTTGGCATGAGTACTACGAGTATCATCTTATTCTTGTCAATCTTGTTTTTCGTGTCGGTTTCAGCCTCAAACAACCCGTCGTTGTCGGATTCTCTCCAAGTACCAAATATGTTAGATGCCGCTTCGTCGGAAGACGATCTATCGTACTCTGTATATCAAAATACTTGCCAAGATGTCGAAGGAATTATCTACAACAAAGTGAAGGAATGGGTTAAAAAAGATCCAACTTTAGCTCCTAGTCTCATCAGGTTGCATTTTCACGATTGTGCTGTTAGGGTATGTAATCCGATCACTTTTGGTTTCATGTTTACAAGTATACAAACAAACATATTCAGTAAGTTTTCACTTTCGAGTGAGGCTGGCGAGTGGGAAGGGATGAACAATGACGAACTCATGATTTTTTTTTAATATGGGTTCACTTTTTTCCTTTTTTACTAACTTAATGTTACAATTTTTAGACTATGTTTGGGCTGTTGGACGGATTGAGTTGGGTTTGATAAAACAATCATATAATATACCATAATCGAAATTACATTGTTGTCATTTAATTAGTATTAAGGTTGGGATTTGGGGTAACTTTGTAATTAAACTTGGTCATAGTTTTTTAGTAGAAAAAAATCCCTCTTAAATATGAACCCTAAGCCTATTTTAAAAGAAAAATATCTCATTCTTCCGGTAATCATATATATTTGTGTTGTAAATGCTATTCGGTTATATATCGCATTTACAACACAAATATATATGATTACAACCGAATATCTTATTCTTCCAATAATCACATATCAACTTTAATTTTAGTGTTGTAGACGCTATTCAGTTATATTTGTGAGGTCATTTTAAAATATCATATAAGGCAAAAAGAAATTTCACGATATACCCTCTATTAACGAGTTGAAATTTAATGGGATCCCGTGACCCCGATACAATGTGCGTAAGTCCGTCAATAGAGATGAATACATACCTTACCCCTCCTCTATATGAGATAGAGATGTTGCTTTAGTAGAGACCCCCAACTCATCATGTTCGCAAGTATATGTATATATTTATATGAAAAAAATGTCCGTTTAAGAACCAATTAGATGTTAAGAACAATGACTGTCCCAACATGTTCATTCGCAACCCATGATAATTTTCTTTTGTTTAATATACATGATCTAATTTCTATATACCCCAAGGAATTTTGACATGGATCCTTCTATTCCAATCCCATGAATTTTATTTGGTTTTATTAATTTAATTTTATTTATTTTTGAATCCATCACTTATTAAATTGCAAGATGCATGTATGACACCCTTACATCTATTGTTTTTAATTTAGCTCACAAGGTTTACTATGCTTTATAGGGATGTGATGCATCCATACTTTTAGACCATAGTGGAAGTGAAAGGTCCGCAAATGTAAGCAAGTCATTAAGAGGGTTTGAAGTGATCAATGATATCAAGGCCGAGCTCGAGAAGAAATGCCCTAAAACCGTGTCATGTGCTGACATCTTGACAACTGCAGCTAGAGATGCCACGGTTCTAGCCGGTGGACCGTTTTGGACAATACCGTTTGGTAGGAAAGACGGTCGCGTTTCCTTAGCAAAGGAAACCGCAACCGTACCCGTTGGCCGTGAAAGTATCACCACACTTATTGAGTTCTTTCAATCTAAGGGTTTAAATGTTCTTGACTTGGTTGTCCTCTCAGGTATACTTACTAGGTTTTTTATATATTCCATTAATCCTTTTGTTTTCTAAACAAAATGTCAAACAACATATGACACTTTGGTTATATGACTAGTAAAAAGGAGACCTAATATATAGTTAGAACCGGCTTTGAGGGGTGCCAGAGGTGTAATCGCACTTGACCCGTCTTTTGAGGAGGCTTGAAAATTTGAATTTTATATTTTATATATAAAATTCTATTTAACAAAACATAAATTTAATATGTAAAAAACAAGATTTTGTTACAATAATTTAGTTTTATTCTATATATTGACTAATTTTTACTCAATTACTATCAATTCATGAAATTTAATTTATATATATGAGCTCATTTTAATACTTGCAAAGGGTATTCAAAAACTTAAAGACGGCTAGAATATAGCTTACATAAACCGTTAAAAGACGATAAACAAAACAAAACAAAATTATGACACCCTTATTTTGGTTTGTAGGGGCACACACAATAGGAAGGAGTACATGCGAGTCGGTGCAATATCGGCTATACGACTACAAAGGAACAAAGAAACCCGATCCATCTATAAATCCTCTATACTTGAACTACTTGAGGAGAAAATGTCGATGGGCGTCTGAAAATGTGTATCTTGATGCCATAACCGCGAGAACATTTGATGTGCAATATTACCTTAATCTTAAGAAGAACATGGGGCTCTTGTCCACCGATCAATTGCTATACTCCGACTCGAGGACTAAACCTATCGCGGACGCGTTGTCTTTCGAATCTTCACTCTTCTCGAACCAGTTTAGTGTTTCAATGGTGAAGCTTGCAAATATTCTTGATGTTAGGTCTCAAGATAGCGGTGAAATACGTGTTAAATGCGATCGTGTGAACTATTGAAATGCTTGTTGCAACACCAACATGGAATATTATCACTTGTTAGGTGCAAAAATATGAGAGGATCATGCTTTGATTATGTGTAACTTTTAATTGAAAAATGTTTATTTTTTATTTGAGGTATGCTTATATTTGTTACAACTTTTAATGGTTTTGTCCTATTTATCTATAACAAAAATAAAATCTCTTTTCATAAAATAGATATCATGCAACTTCTATTTATAAATGGTTTTTTTGTTTAGTTTTCTATTTCGTAATAATAATAAAAATATAGAATCACGGGTACATGTTAGTATGAAAGTGAAAATAGGACTGAACATATTTTAAAAAATATCCTTAATTGAACGTTTATTGCTTTTATTGAACCACTTGGAACGTCGACATTCAATACGAGATTTCAACCGTCTCTTGAATTTGACGCTCTGAGGCGTACTCCCGAGCTTACTACATTAAGAAACCTACAATTTGACAAACCCTCTAACTTTGTCTCAACACATAATACTCGACCTAGATTCAAACTAAACATTACAAGGAAAATGACTTTTAGCAACGGCAAAGGTCGTCGCAACAGATGCTAAACATAGCCACTATAGGATATAGCGGCGACACTTAACCGCAAGAAGACATCCCTATTGTTTAGTTGCCATATGTAAAAAAATCATCGCTATAATTGTCGTCGCAGAAAAGAAGATTTTATCGGTGAAATACACATTAAATGCGATCGTGTGAACTATTGAAATGTTTGATGCAACACCAACATGGAATATTATCACTTGTTAGGTGCAAAAGTATTTGAGGATCATGCTTTGATTGATGTGTAACTTTAATTGAAATCTTAAACAAGTGCTCACTCTGTAACTTCGAACTCTTCAATAACAATGTTCTTTTAATTATTGACTTAATTTATCACGGTGTTCTTACGTGATGAACTTTACAAGATCCAAACAATCAAACTGAATCGAAAAACTTTTATGTACGGTTTTAACCGGATCGGTCAAACTAGTGGGGTAGTGAGTTGTTTGATAGGGTGAGTTTTAACTTTTAAGGGGTTAAAAAAAATCCACCAAAATTTCACCGGTTAGGTCATCAAATGTTCATGCCCATTTTCGCGTTTCTTCCTCAGGTTACGAGTTTCATTTCAAAACGTGAACCAGAATAAAGACCTGCTTTTTAAAGGTCAAGCCTCAGATTGAAGAGAATGGGGATAATCGTCGGACGGACGACCTTGTTCAAGATCCGCGACAACGATCTGTTTTGCGAGGCTCCTGAGGCGTCTGCGTCTGTTTCGAAACTGAGTATGAAGTACGAATCGTTGCGGTGTTTGATCAGAATCTCGTCGGAGGTTACCGGATTTCCAGTTGCTCCGATTTGTTCCATAAGTGGCAACCAGTGGTGGAGATGGTTGCGATCACGGCGACACGGCTTGGTACCAACGATGGTTGTGCCGTAGTACGTGCGCAAATCACCGGACTGAATTCAGAGGTAGATTTATGCAATGTTTTCGTAACCGGATCGGAAATTAGTCGAACCTGTCAGAACGGTTGTACCGAATTAAAGAACAGGATATAATTTTGAAAAATATTAATGTTTTTATAACCAAATAAGTTTTATTTAATTACATTTTTTTGTCACGTAGGTGAGACAAGTAGATGCTAATTACCTCTTTATAAAAAAAAATAAAGAGGAGTACAAGTTTGTATGAAAAAAATTATTCGTACATAGGTTTCTCACCTCTTTATATATAGAAGAAAGAGGGGTGGATAAAGAAAGTGGATCCTTATCTCTCTACAAAAAAGAAAGCGGAGTACTAGTTTTTTAAAAAATTCCGGTTCAACCTTTGTACCGGTTCACCGGTTAACCGGTTCAACCAAAAACCAGCTGGTTCGTTTCGCAGCGGTTTAAGTGATTGATTTGGGCCGTCTACTTAAACAATCCCGGTCCGACCGGTTGAACCGGCCGGTCCGGTCACGAAATCATTGGATTTATGGGGTAAGAAGAAATACTACAAACTTGGTCCATCTCAATTTGTCAAAATGTTAATATAAAAAACTATTTTTTAGTTTATACAAATAATCCTTTAAATATTAAAAAATCTAAAATGCTTTCATTTATCAGAAGAAACTAATGTAAAAGTAGAACAATCTGAATTTAAAGTGGAGGGTTATATCTTAGGTTCTTATTAATTATTAAATTTTAAATAAAGTTTGAATGATTGGATTTTAGTGACAACACTTTAATAAAACTTTATGTTATACCTAAAGTTTTATTAAATAAATTTACGAGTAAAATGTCATTTTAGCCCCCTTGTTTTGACAATTTTTGTTATTTTAGTCAAATAGTTTGAATTTTGCCATTTTGGTCACTATGGTTTCATTTATTGCCATTTTTGTCATTATGGTTTCCATTTTATTGCCATTTTAGTCCAATTAAATTTAAAATTTTGGACTAAAATAGCAAAAGTTAACAAACCATAGGGATGAAAATGGCAATAAAATGAAACCATAATGATCAAAATTACAAAATTTATACTATTGGACTAAAATGGCAAAAGTTACAAAACCACAAGGACTAAAACGACATTTTACTCTAAATTTACTATGGTATTTACACAAAATATATATATATTTATGAATAAAATTCAGAGTTCTACAAATAGTCTCCAAGGCCCCGGGGAGAACCCAATTCCCCAATCCAGCCACAAAGAGATGAGAGGACAATTCGCTATCTTGAAGCTGAGCTGGTACCAGTTATCCAAACGAGGAGACTGAGAGATCACACCCTTCTGATGTTTGACATGGGCACCTTTGAAAGTGATAGACTTGATAGGTTTGTATCCCTTGAACTCCTACATCATAGGAATATTAGTTGGGATTTAGTTGACCAACTGGGTCAAAGAGATAGGCTAGAGGGACTGTTAGGGCCTAAGTGGAAAAGGGTATTAGCTTGTGATTGGCCTCAGTATAAAGAGTTGACCATAGAGTTTCATTCCACTTTTATGTATGATGATTCTGAGTTCGACTCTTTGGATGCTGTTTCTTTCTCTTTAGGTGAGAGGGTCTATGAGACGTCTATTCCTTAATTTGCTGTAGTCTCTGGATTCTATACTGAGGACGAGGTCCTGTCACCTGGATTTGTGCAATCTTTGAAGGGAGCCACTAAGAAAAACAGAGATTTCTGTCTTTCTGAGGTGGATCTGAGAGAGTTTTCGGCTACAATTGCTGATGCCCCCTTTTCCACTAGTATGATAGAGTCAAACATTAGAGACCCCATATTAAGATACATTCATAGGGTGTTGGCATGTACTGTTGTAGGAAGGAGTTCTGGAGAAGAAAAGGTCAATTGGATCGACCTATTATGTTTGTACTGTATGGTTACGGAGAGAAAGGCCAATGTGGCCTATGTGTTGGCTACCTCTTTGGCTCGAGCTAGGCGAGGGGGTGGACGAGCGAGGTTAGATATGGGCCCTTATATCTACCGTATAGCAGAGTATATCGTCCTGATTTGATGATTTTAGGACCATTGACCACACCCATAGATTTGAGGGACCTGCGGAGAGCAGGAATTGTAGAGAGAGATGACCCACCAAGGTGGGCAGGTTTTATGGTTGGACCCCAGGTGATGCCTCCACATGGGACACCTGCAGCGGATGTGGTCATGGGCTTAGGGCTCGGTGCCAACTCATAGGCAGAGGCCGGTTTTTAGGAGAGATTTTCCCCCCAGACAGTACCCACTTAGGGAGCCTATACATGACCCACTTACTTTAGAATTCTTATGCCATAGGATGGATGGATATCACGATCAGTACAGAGATTGGAGAAAGCACGATCAGAGGAGGCAAGAGGATGCCATGAGGTACTTGATGACCTCACTTCACATTGACATTCCAGAGTTCTACAGGGCTCCGGAGGAGCATGATGGGGGAGATGATGAAGAATAAGTGTGTGGATGTGTTAGCATATACAAAATAAGTCCGGATATTGAACCCACAAACTCCTATAGAATATACAAAATAGACTTAATGACTTATCTATACAAATGACTTAAATTAAATTAATTGTTTGAAAGGGGGGGTTTTGTAAATAACTGATTAAACTAAAATTAATAAAATCTGGAAAACCAAATTAAGACTCAAATAGGAAAATGCAACTAAAATTCACGAATGATGAAGTGACTACCTAGGGTTTACTTTATACATGTCTAATGTGTTTAGATTGATTATGGAACTTATTTTGGAACCGAGATCTTGTAATTTTAACTTATCAACAAATTAGAGATTCTTAAACCATTTTCAAAGATTTCAACTAAAGTGTCTATAAGTATTTTAAATACCGATTTAGGTTAATTACTCTCACAAGTTAACCAACCCATCAATGATATATCCTAAAGACCATCTACCTCACGGAAATGAAAGTCTCAATACATAAAATACAAAGGGATAATAAGGAGATTCATCTTGGATTTAGCATACAAGACTATGTTTAATTGACCTAATCTTGGTCTTTTCACAAAGACTTTAACTGATTATTAAACATGCAAGATATACTAACAAACCCTCACCTCACGGCTATTGAATTTGGTTAAACATTTAATACATTTGTGACCTAATCATCCTTCCTATGAATCACTACGTCTAGTAATCCATCCACAAATCAAGAACACCAAATAAATGACCTAGCATGCACCTATTACACGAAAGACATTCGCCAAAGCACAAGAGGAAACGATAATTCAAATCACAAACATCATAAATATTCATACACATCCAAGAATTCAAACCAAATCATTAAATCATTGAAAAATCCAAACTTGTTCCGCAATCAATCGTTATAAACATCAAACATGCATATTCGTAACACCCTAGGTGGTCTAACAGGTTTAGCCACAAATTATACTAAGTAAACAGCAAGAACTAATGTCAAAACAAATCTCAAACATCATTCAAATGAGAATAACAAGAAAGAAAGAAGAACCAATCACGTTACACCCTTCGGATCACTCGTCTAAGGCTTCCTGATGATCCAACTCGACCCCAATCTCGTCTCTTTGCTTCTAGTCGCCTCCCAAGTCGTCTCTGATCGTCCAAAATCGAATAAATCCGCCTCTAGCCGTTTTCCCAACATTAAACTCGATTTTCTAAAGTTTTAACCCTGTCGCGCTACGCGACAGGCTTATGGTTACCCTTCGTGCTACGCGACAGGACCCACTACCCGACAAAAGAGTCGGGTCAAACCCATAATCATTAAAAAGGGTAAAATCGTAATTTCCACTTGTCGCGCTACGCGACAAGGCTAATTTCCAGAATTTTTCTTCCTTTGTTGTTGTGTCTGTTCTAGTCTACCCGGGAGCTCGTTTTCTTGATCTTTTATGCCATAATAACATGTTTATTTCCTGCAAGCAACAATTTATGGAAATGTGAAGAACCAGCATCAATCGACTCTAAAAATGCATAAAACTGTACAAAAACTAACTAAAAACAAATAGAAAAACAGATGTGTTTCACAACACATCACATCCCCACACTTATTCTTCATCATCTCCCCCATCATGCTCCTTCGGAGCCCTGTAGAACTCTGGAATGTCAATGTGAAGTGAGGTCATCAAGTACCTCATGGCATCCTCTTGCCTCCTCTGATCGTGCTCTCTCCAATCTCTGTACTGATCGTGATATCCATCCATCCTATGGCATAAGGATTCTAAAGTAAGTGGGTCAGGTATAGGCTCCCTGAGTGGGTACTGTCTGGGGGGAAAATCTCTCCTAAAAACCGGCCTCTGCCTATGAGTTGGGACCGAGCCCTGAGCCCATGACCACATCCGCTGCAGGTGTCCCATGTGGAGGCATCACCTGGGGTCCAACCATAAAACCTGCCCACCTTGGTGGGTCATCTCTCTCTACAATTCCTGCTCTCCGCAGGTCCCTCAAATCTATGGGTGTGGTCAATGGTCCTAAAATCATCAAATCAGGACGATACCTATCAAAAACTCCCAAATACTCTGCTATACGGTAGATATAAGGGCCCATATCTAACCTCGCTCGTCCACCCCCTCGCCTAGCTCGAGCCAAAGAGGTAGCCAACACATAGGCCACATTGGCCTTTCTCTCCGTAACCATACAGTACAAACATAATAGGTCGATCCAATTGACCTTTTCTTCTCCAGAACTCCTTCCTACAACAGTACATGCCAACACCCTATGAATGTATCTAAAATGGGGTCTCTGATGTTTGACTCTATCATACTAGTGGAAAAG
Source organism: Mikania micrantha (assembly GCA_009363875.1). Taxonomy (NCBI): domain Eukaryota; kingdom Viridiplantae; phylum Streptophyta; class Magnoliopsida; order Asterales; family Asteraceae; genus Mikania; species Mikania micrantha. The sequence continues at coordinate 78,158,553 of CM018681.1, read as the reverse complement.
GGGGCATCAGCAATTGTAGCCGAAAACTCTCTCAGATCCACCTCAGAAAGACAGAAATCTCTGTTTTTCTTAGTGGCTCCCTTCAAAGATTGCACAAATCCAGGTGACAGGACCTCGTCCTCAGTATAGAATCCAGAGACTACAGCAAATTAAGGAATAGACGTCTCATAGACCCTCTCACCTAAAGAGAAAGAAACAGCATCCAAAGAGTCGAACTCAGAATCATCATACATAAAAGTGGAATGAAACTCTATGGTCAACTCTTTATACTGAGGCCAATCACAAGCTAATACCCTTTTCCACTTAGGCCCTAACAGTCTCTCTAGCCTATCTCTTTGACCCAGTTGGTCAACTAAATCCCAACTAATATTCCTATGATGTAGGAGTTTAAGGGATACAAACCTATCAAGTCTATCACTTTCAAAGGTGCCCATGTCAAACTTCAGAAGGGTGTCGTTTGGATAACTGGTACCCGCTGAATTGTCCTCTCATCTCTTTGTGGCTGGACTGGGGAACCGGGTTCTCCCCGGGGCCTTAGAACTGGCCCCCTCCTTCTCTTTCCCCCTGTACCTGACGAGCTAGCTCCAGACATCCTGAAACAACGTCAAAATCAAACACAAGCTGCCAAGTTAGTAAGGAAACCAAGAATTTTAACCGTATAGCATTTCATTCGCGGTTACCCAATAATACAATTTAGGTTCCAAGAACAAACCCATAACCAAACCATCCCAAAAACTGATTTTTATTACTTATATGAACATCATCTTTTCAAATTTCATTCCAAAAATCAGTTTGTTTAACTTGTCAAGCTCAAAAGAACCAATTTCAAATTCCAAGCCTTTACCCAAACTATAATCTATGGTTCTTTGACATCAAATAACAAATTCAAACACAATGGGAAGCCTAGAAGCATTCAACAAAACTAAACAAACTAATACTACACTAAAATCAACACAAATCATTCACAAACTAAAAATCTAAACTTAGGCTAAAATAGAAATTGACAAATATTAAGCAAAATGCAAGAAAAATTGAATGTAGTTAGTCACATTACCTTAGAATCGACTTAGAAGATGAGATTTAGAAGAAAAAATGAAGCTTTTAAGGAAACCCTTCTTCTTCTTGCTTTGAACCGTCAATGGTGGATGGAGATGGTGAAATGGTGAAATGGGGTGGAAGAAATGGATGAAATTGAAGTTGGGGATGATGGTAGATGGTTTTGATTGATGAAATTGGTGAGTAATGGTGATAGAAGATGAAAATGGTGGTAAAGGGGAGGTGGGCGACGACTTTGAGAAGGAGAAATGTGGGTAAAATCGAATTCTAGGGCTTGAAATGGGATTTAAACCGCCTGGGCACGCGTCGCGTATCGCGACAACTTCTTCTATGGCTGTCGCGTAGCGCGACATAATGTTGACCCGCGTGTTGACCAAATCTGTAGTGTAGCACGACAGGAGGGCCTGTGGGTGTCGCGTGACGCGACGGGGTCATTTTTCCATAGAGTTTCCGGAATTTTCATGCCTTAGCCAAATTTCCAACCCCTTTTTCCTTCTTAAACACCTAAAATCTATTCTAAGGCAAGTGATACATACCTGGTAGCTCCAATCCATCTTTCATGCATAAAAATGATTTAACACCTGCAAAACTCAAGAAAACACACAAAAACGAAAACGAGAAACGGAAAATAAATACGAAAATCACACCAAAAACACACCAAAAACTTTAAAACCTACCATTTACAAACTCTACACTTGGGTTTCATCCCAAGAACCCCTCAACAATCCTTCATTCGGGTTTCTCTAGGAGGATCTCTTCCTCCTGCTCACTCTCATCAATCGGTCCTCCGATGTAGTGCTTCAATCTATGACCGTTTACTTTCCAAGTGTTCCCATCAACCTCGTTTTGCAACTCAACAGTTCCATATGGAAAAACCTCTTCAACTACGTATGGACCCGTCCACTTGGACTTCAACTTTCCTCCAAACAATTTCAATCAGGAATTATATAGCAAAACCCGATCTCCCTTCTTAAACTCCTTCAAACCCTTCAATCTCCTATCATGCAATGACTTGGTCTTTTCTTTGATGCTCAATGAATTTGCATAGACCGCATCACGAAGGGCTTCCAACTCATGAATTTGAAAATATCTTTTCTTACCCGCTTCGGTAAGATCAAGGTTGACCGTCTTAAGAGCCCAAAGAGCTCTATGTTCCAATTCAACAGGAAGATGGCACGCTTTGCCATAGACGACCATGTATGGTGTGGTTCCTAAGGGTGTCTTATAAGCCGTTCTAAACGCCCACAACGCATCGTCTAACTTGTCGGACCAATCCTTCCGACTCTTCCCTACGATCTTCTCAAGTATCCTTTTCACCCCTCGGTTTGCATTCTCCACTTGACCGCTTGTTTGAGGATGGTAAGCGGTCGCTAAACTTGGCAAGTGATACTCTAAACTAAGTAATACTCTAATGAATTTAAAAATAATCTATGAATTTAAATTTAACTAAAACACCAGTTTAAATTTGTAACAATATTTATGAAAACTTAACTCTTGATATTTTATAGAATATCAAATATATTAAAATTTAGACTTACCCAGATTACAAATTTATAACAATGCTTATGAAAATTTGTAACGCAAGAATATTTAATTGAATATAATAATATAATAAATGTAACAAACTATGGATAATGAAAGCTAAAATTTCGGATATAGTCAGTCAATCATGTATATTATGCCTGGCAAAATGGGCGGGTTGGGTTGGGTAACGGGTCAGAACGGGTTCAGGTCAGGATGGGTGCGGGTCAGAACAAGTTTTAAGCAAAATCAATTCGGGTCTAAATAGATTGTTCTTAAAAATCATCAATTTAGTTTAACTTAAGATGTGTTATAAGTAAACAAATAGTCCATTTGGATAATTTTTAGTGATTTTCTCATCAAATATGTTATTAATCATTCTTAAAAGTTTGAATCTATTGCATTTACATAGTTTTTTGGTTACCCATCTTGACCCGCATTGTGTTTAAGTGCTACCCATCTCAACTCATTCAATATTATGATGCTACCCATTTCAACTCATTATACTACAATTGTTTACCCAAACCAACCCATTTCATTTGGTATGAGTAAAAATTGCCACCTCTAATGTATATATAGACTTTTATGCATATTCCCTTGAAAGCACGCACGTGTATATGCTTTTAACACACACTGCCCGCCATTGCGCTAACTGAATTTCTCATCATGAACCCAAGAAACCAAGCAATTAGAAAACAACTAGTTTTCTTGATGATCTTCATCATCTTCTATTTCATATCTCAGGCATCAATCTCTTTCTCCAGCAACTCCACTGTCACAACCATGGATTCCAGCACCATCGATTACCCCACACCGATCTTTTACTCATTCAAGGCTAACTCATTGGTCTTGGCGCTTTTCATAAGCGCTTTAATGGTCAGTTTCATCTCACCATGCATCACCTTCATCTTCAAGGCACCGGTCCGTTTCTTGAAGGCACCAGCCCGTTTCTTGAATCTTAAACCGGATTTGTCTTTTTTGTTTTCGTTGGGAAATCACTCCCTTGCCTCTCCCAGCGGACACTTGGGTCTTGATTTTCAGCCGATTGAAAATCATATCAGTTTTGACATTGATAGCTTGATTTCTTCAATATCTTATGTTCAAGATCAAACACTAAACAATGTAAAGACCAACACCCTTGCCTCTCCCCGCGGACGCTTGGGTCTTGATTTTCAGCCGATTGAAAATCATATCAGTTTGGACATTGATAGCTTGATTTCTTCTATATCTTATGTTCAAGATCAAACATTACACAATGTAAATACCAACCCATTCCCAACCTGGTTTCAGGATGATTATCTTTCTCTCTCTCGTTGCAATGACTATCACAAGAAGATCAACTCTCTTGAAGATGCTGGTTTTGTGCTCATCTTTGCCTATCAAGATACATGATTGTTAAAAGATGCCGGGAAATCAAAACACGAGTGAACAACTGAACATAAAGTAGAGAAATTGATTCATCTTCTACTAGGAAGGAAAATTAACTGAAGAAAATTATGAGAACATAGTAGCTAAACAACCAAGAGAATTTGGTTTCAAAGAAGTGAAGTTGGGTTCATTTGGGACATGTTCTCATAAGACCCCAAAGATTCAAACAACCACAGTTGGTACAGGTACATTTGTTTCTATTTAAGGAAATCACAAGAGAGACTTCAAAGTGAAGTCTCTAAAGGCTGCAAAAGCGGCAAGACTACGTGAACAAGAAAAGGAAAATTTGTGAAGACAAAGGAAAAAGCATACCAGATTGAAATAACAAATACTAAAAGGGAAAATGAAATAAAAATTTTATTTTCCTTTTTAATTTTTGCTAATTCTATCTGGTATGCTAATTTTCTTAGTCTTCTCAAAGTTTCCTTTTCTTGTTCTAGTAGTCTTGCAGCGTGTGCAGCCTTGAGAGACTTCACTTTGAAGTCTCTCTTGTGGTTTCCTTTAAGAGCAAACAAACACAAGGGTCAAGCTTAGAGAACAGACATTTCTTCTAATCATCTTTTGTTTTTAAATACAATTAAAAAACCTAATTAGAATACAAAATACAATACTATACAATTGAACAAATGTACCTGTACCAACTGTGGCTGTTTGAATCTTAGGGGTCTTATGAGAACATGTCCCAAATGAACCCAACTTCACTTCTTCGAAACCAAATTCTCTTGGTTGTTCAGCTATTCTGATCTCATGATTTTCGTCAGTTAATTTTCCTTTTGCAGTAGAAGATGAATCAATTTCTCTAGTTTTTATGTTCAATGGTATTTTGATTTTCCGGCATCTTTTTAACAATCATGTATCCTTGATAGGCAAAGATGAGCACAGAACCAGTATCTTCAACAGAGTTGATCTTCTTATGATAGTCATTGCAACGAGAGAGAGAAAGACAATCATCCTGACACCAGGTTGGGAATGTGTTGGTCTTTACATTGTATAGTTTTTGATCTTGAACATAAGATATATAAGAAATCAAGCTATCAATGTCCAAACTGATCAATCGGTTAAAAATCAAGACCCAAGTGTCCGTTAGAAGAGGCAATGGTGTGATTTCCTAGCGAGAAGAAAAAAGACAAATCTGGTTTGAGATTCAAGAAACGGACTGGGACTGGTGCCTTGCATATGAGGGTGATGCATGGTGAAATGAAACTGACCATTATAGCGATTAAGAAAAGCGCCAAGACCAATGAGTTAGCCTTGAATGAGTAAAAGATCGGTGTGGGGTAATTGATGGTGCTGGAATCCATGGCTGTGACAGTGGAGTTGCCGGAGATAGAGATTGATGCCTGAGATATGAAATAGAAGATGATGACGATCATCAAGAAAACTAGTTGTTTTCTAATTTCTTGAGTTCATGATGAGGAAATTCAGTAAGCGCGACGGTGGGCAGTGTGTGTTAAAAGCATATACACGTGTGTGCTTACTTTTCTGCAGATGTTAATGATTTATACAGTCCTAGGACACCTAAAAGTTCATATTATTCGTTGTGGAGGTATTATTAAGATGAAAATGAATCCAAGCATGATGAAAATGCAAGTTAAGATGACGGAGAAATGAAAGAAAAATCAGTAAAGACGATTGCTTGTTGCCGAACAAGTTCGTGAACAAAAATGGCTACAAGCATGATGAAAATCTAAAGGTGTTATTTTCATTCAAGTTATGTTTGTTACAAATTCATGTGAATATGATAACTGTTTTGAATTAATACATAAAACCTGTTATATTATTAGCTTTTTTTTTTTGTTTTCATATGGAACTAGCATACCTCCTCACAAATATTCACCAACCTGGAAGAAATATGTCCCTTCATGTCTAGTGAAGACCATGTGGCAATGGTTATACCAATGGAACATAAAACCAATCCTGAATTGATATTCTGTGCAAATAGCTTTTGCACAATGGATGAAGGTAATTTGTATTTTGTTTATCATATGTTTTTAATTGATGTTCCAGAAACCAACCATTGATTTATGATTTTATGTTGTTTCAGTGTTCCAGCCATACCAAAATTTTTACTTAAATGGTTTTCATTCTAAAGTTTAGTTTTTCTTATAGGCTTCACTTTTATATATTTATAAAAAGATAATAAGAAGAAATGTTGTCTTCAAATTTTTACCCTTTTGTTTGTTTGTTTGCTCTTGAAGGAAACCGTAAGAGAGACTTCAAAGTGAAGTCTCTAAAGGCTGCAAGACTACGTGAACAAGAAAATGAAAATCTGAGAAGACAAATGAAAAAAGCATACCAGATTGAAATAACAAATACTAAAACGGAAAATGAAATAAAAATGCAGCACCAGTTCAAAAACAAAAACTCAAAAAACTCCAAACATGATACAAATCTAAAGATATTATTTTCAATCTAGTTATGTTTGTTATAAATTCATGTGAATATGATAAAACTTTTGGTAACATATATGAAACCTTTTATTTGATCAACCTCTTTTTTTTAGGTTTTTTATAGGGAACAAGCATTCCTCCTCCTTACGTATACCCCCTGATCTGAAAGAAATCTGTCCCTTCGTGGGCTAGTGAAGATCACCTGGCAATGGTTCTACCGTTGCAACAGAAAATCAATCTGTCCAAATAGCTTTTGCACTGTTGATGAGGGTAATGTGCAACAGGTGTACTTTATATAGTTCATATGATCAACTTATAACACACACACACATCTATGTATGTGTGTAATGCATATGAAGAAGGCTGCAAGGTTTGAACATCATATTATTGTTTTGCTTTGATTAGATATGAACCCACATCATTTGAGCTAAGCATTATAGACAAGGGATGGTGCAGCATGTTTTCCCAGAGTTTATCAGTCCTGTTGGCCATCTCAGAGCAAAGTTGAGTTTTTTTTCTCTGTTTTTGAATTCTTTGCCATCTAGTTAGTTATCAATGTTCATTTCAATTTTTTGTAAAAAAATTTCATCTGTTTCTTTTTGTGGTACCTGGTGGAAACCAAATTCTAGAAGAATAATTTTCGGATGCCAGGCTGCATGGGTTGCAGGACAATATGCCCATATTACAAATTGTTTTAACATATACCTCATTTTTCCTGTCTATTTCACTTTTCTTATTTCAATATTTTTCTTAAGGAGCAATATTTTCTTTATTAAAAAGATAGGGCCAGTTATAATTGCTGAATTATTGAAGGGACGTGACGAATGAACTTGAGTTGTAAAAGGTCACTGTTTAGATTACATGTACCTGTGAAGAATATCTTAAACATGGGATGTGATCATTTACAATATTTTGTTTCCTGATTTTAGATGTGTGTGTTTATGCAGACTGTTGATGCCCTTTAATCAATGCAACTTTGACACTCTAACATATTGCAAAAGCTTCGCTTCCTCTTCATCGGAGAACCGCTAGTCCTGGGATCTACAAGCTTCTTGTACCTCATCTCCTGTTTCTCTTCATTTGCAAAGAAAACAACCCATCTTTGTGGCGCCATTGTCGAGGACATTCGCATTCACATTCACAAGTTTTATGACATGTATCTTCTCTTGTTTCATCTATATAAAATTCAAATAACTTGTATAATTCTTGTTGCATTAACAAAGCCACAGTTTTTTTTTTCATGTTTCATCTATTACTTCTCAATCCTCATCTTTTATTTTCGGATTTTTTGGCCTTCTTCTGTATGGGTCACCCAAATCCCACAATTTTATCCCCTTTTTTGTTAATAGGAAGTTCCATAGCGGTCCCTGCGTCCCGTGGTTCTTTCCATTCTCCTACTGGTTTGAAAAAAGGGGACTCACAAAGAATAATAGTGGTGATGATGTGGTACAGTAGGGGATTTTTTTAGTGGAGTGACCACTATGAGATTTTAAAGTTTTCAGTAGAATCATTGGGCGTGACAAAAAAAATTTGAGTGGGATAGGATTTCAGTTGGGTGAATACTAAACATGGTCTAACCACGTGAATACTAAACATGGTCTAACCAATTGAAAAGTTTAATAATTTTTTTGAAACCCTTAGACGTATGTTAAAGGTGTCAATCATGTTGTATTTGTATCAACAATATCAACCTTAATTCACACACGTTGGATCAATTGCCCTAACATGAATGTTTTAACCCATATATCTTAATGACTCAAACGAGTTGGCGGGTTGATATAATTGGTTGATGGAAAACACGTATCTATCTATTTAATTGATAAATAAATGTTCGTAGAGTGTCTCAGATTAGTTTCTTGTCTTTCTTAAATGTTTATCTTTCTCCTTTTTCTCGCGTTATATAATTATTATTTTTTTCAATTTGGTAAATAATATGATTACTTTATAAGTATTTTTTTTATATTTTTGTAAAACATATTTATATGCTAATTAAAATAAGTAATTTTAAAACATTTCAGTTGTCACGATCTCTTGTTGAAAAGCCACTCTACAATCTTACACCATTAAATATTAAAAAAATTCTTAGATTTTGATACTATTTAATATTTTTCTCAGCAAATATGTTTTGTTGATTATTTTTACATGTTTTAAATCAGTCATATTTACATAGTATTTAAATTATCCGTTAAGATTATTCATATATCTATATTCTATACCATCCTATTTCATCAATTCATTACAATGCGCCAATGCCTGATTTGTTTGAATAAAGTAACACAAAACATACATTCATAAGCAATTAGTGGCGGAGCTTGACCAAAAGTATAGGGGGACGTTTTTTTTTTCAGGTGGGGCGAAATTAATTTTTTTAAAAAAGTTTACACTACGTATCGAGAAATGTACACTACTACACGAAAAAACAGGAGGGACGGTCACTCCCCCGGTCTCTACAAAGCACCGCCCCTGTAAGCAGTTCCTAACATGTGTTTAAATCATAAGACGAAATTCAAAACACTTGTTTATACTAAGCATGCATATCATATCAGTTCAAAACAGTAAATTAGTTTATAAACAGGCTTTATAAAACTCACCAAAGGCCTTAACAAAGCACAACTACTCAATTACTTTTTAACAAATCCATGGCCTACGTCTTAAGACATCCTATATGTTTTTATAACCTTTATAATTAATTAATTATCATCTTCTAACCTGATCACATTTGGTATTTGTATGATCTAGGATTTTCAAACTAACAACATAATGGCTAGATATAAGTTAGATCTGACAATTTGACTCATAACAAGATAAATTGGTAAATTTGAGTAAAAATTATTGTACTTTGAGTTAAAATTAGTAACATCATGAAGAAAAAATGAGTTAAAATGAGTAACACTTTAACACAATGCAGGTCAAGATGTGTAACTTAAAAACTATGTGAATATAATAGATTCAAGCAAGTAAGAATAATTAATAATATGTTTAATGATAAACTCATTAAAAATATTCAAATAAACTGTTTGTTTTATTACAACTCATTTTAACTTAAGCAAAATTGATGTTTTTTAAAAGCGACTTATTTAAACCCAAACTGATTTTTCTTGAAACTCATCGTGACACGCACCCATTGGCGTACCCACTCATGATCTTGGGGGGGCAACCGCCCTCCCTAACTTTTTTTTTCCAGTAGTATATATATGTTAAAATCCTGACCGACCCCTTTAAGATTTTACAATCGCCCCCCTTAAATTTGCATAATTGGATTTGTAATGAGAATTTAAGTTATGGTTATACTTGTTTTTTGAGAAAAAGTTACTTAAAAAAGTCTCTATAGATGTTTTTTTGGACAGTTTTAAAAAATAAACTCAGTAGAGAACAACTAGGTATGACAATCTTAACTCATATGAAAGATTAGATTAACAATAAACTCAGTAGAGAAGGGTAACATCTTAACAGAATGCACATTTGAATATAATGGATTCATACGGATAAAAATAATCAATAATATATTTGATGATAAAATTACTAAAAATTATTCAATTAAACTATTTGTTTAATTACAATTTACTTTAACTTAAATCAAATTGATGTTTTTTTAAAATTACTCATTTAATCCCAAACTAATTTTGCTTAGAACACATCATAACCCGAACCCATCATGCCCTGCACCCGTTCCGACCTGTTACCTAACACAACCCAATCCACCTATTTTGCCAATCATAAGAACAAATTTAGATGTACTGTATTTTTATTATGTTTTTATATATAAAATTTAGTTTGATTTTTTTTAACATGACCCGATTTAACTTAACCCGATCTGAACAAAAGGGGAAAAAATTATTATATATCGATCCTCAAATGATCATAAAAATTTTCCGCCCCCATGAAAAAATTCCTGGGTCCGCCACTGCACTCACCCATCTTGACCCGTACCTGTTTTAACCTGTTACCCAATCTAACCCAACCCGCCCATTTTACCATGCATAGTATAACCCAATCCTAAGGTGCCTAACCTGTATTATAAGATAACCTATTTGCCCCCCTTCAGGTATTGCATCCCTACAATGCATTGATCCACAACACACGTGTCCAACTCGTACCTCTCTCGGGTCCATACCTGAATATTGTTTTGATCAAACCGTATCTTTGCTTTTAGCATTTAACCATGTTTACCATATAAGGAATCTTGTCTCAGTGGTAAGGGAGGACCTAAGTTTCGTAAGAGACGAGGGTTTGAACCCCACTTTGGACATTTTCTAGGATATCCAGGTGAGGATTGAATATGGGCTTTAATACCGGGTTTGATCACAATTGGGGGTGGTTTACCTATTTCACGTGGTTTCTGCGCATCTAGGAGGCGTATGTTTTACCTCTATCTGGTGGGCCAAATTAAAACAACATAATCTTCGTTCTTAAAAAAATGATGTCTAGCGAGTAAATGGAAACACCAACGAGGCAGTGCCTCAGCGATACCCCGGGATTCTTCCAAATGGGAGGTCTCGGGTTCGAAACCCTCCCGCACCGAAAAAAGGGTCTGAGGGGGGATCAGGGGTTATTCTAGTGGTTTCCTCCTGGGGTGGCTGTGGGGGCTCATGGAAGGTACATGTTACTAGAAATTGATGACATGACCTGGAAACAGTAGGGTTACACGATTGAGACCTTCACCATTAAAAAAAAAAGTAAATGGAAACACATTAATTAGATTAAAAGACTTTTTTGAGTCAATCTATATGTAATAATCCCGAACACAGTACGTTTAATAAATGAGTTAACTTGACTATGGTTTATTTAATAAATAGGTAATTATTAACCCATTTAAGCCTCTCTTTTTTAAAAAAGTTTCATATTAAGATTACAAAGAGGAATTAAAAGGCATTAAAATTTAAAGTTTGATTTTTTTCCCCTCTAATTATTAATTTTCAAGATTGAAAAAAATGATCAATTTTAAGAAAGTTATTAGCTATTAAATTACAAAAATGTTATTCTTTAATTCTACTTATAAACTTTGTTTTGGTTTCCTTTGGTTTGGTTCAAATTATGCTTTGGGAGGTCAGGGGGTTTTCCGGTGCGGTTTCCTCCAGGGTGGTGGTGAGGTCTCAACGGAGGTCATGGTAACTAGACCTTGGTGACGTACTGACGTGACCTGGAAATCAGTGGTTTACACGTTGAGATCAAATGTTGTTCAAAAAAAATAAAAGGATTTAAAATATCCTTTTTACTCTTTGAAATATTTAATCTCTTCAACTAACTCCAATCCACTTATAACACTATTTTAGGTTTTTTAGCCTTTTCATGTATAAAAACTAATTATACAATTTACTTAATTTAACAAGAGGACTAATGGTGTACATAATTTACGGTCGTTCAACTTGAAAATTTCTTTTAATATTGTATATATATGTTAAATTCTCAACGGGTTATTCTAAAACTTTGCAATTATCCCTCTTTCACTTTTAATTTTCAATTTTAGCTATAATATAAAACCAATAAATAATTAGATCCATTTTAAATTAAGACTAAATTTATTGTAAACCACCAATAGCCTATTTAAAAAAAAAACTTTATTGTGTTTTTTATATGAAATTTAGTTTGATTATATTTTCTTAACATGACTTGTCATAATTCGACCCAATCTGACCTAAAAAGAAGAAAAAAATTATTATATAACAATATTCAGATGACATTAAAAATTTATGTATCCATAAAAAATATTTCTAGGCGGGGACGAAACATATGAAGGAAGGCTATTTTTTTTTAAAATACTGGTTTCGCCCCCTCTATAAAATTTTTTTTAAACCAAACAAATTTTAAAAAATACTCATTCCATCCCTCTCATTTGTTTACCCCATTTCCCTCCCTCTCAATTTTTTATCTCATTTCTTACAAATTACCTATTTCTTTTCTAATTTTCCTTAATACCTATTTCCTAAAATACCCTTCCAAATTCGAGCCCTAATTCTCTCAAATTGAATTCCTGTCCCTTTTCCCCTTCCATTTCCTGTTCGCTACTTCGCTGCTCCAAGCCTCCAAATCCAACCTCCAAGCGGGAGCCGGCAGCCCTCCTCAGCAGCGACCACCAACAGGCAACCACTAACACTCCAACAGGCGATCAAGCAACAGCCCTCCTCGGCGACTCGGCGAGTTACAACTTCCGACAAGGCGATAATCCGACCGGCGACCACCAACAGGCAACAGGCGTGTCTTCCCCTTATCCCCTACCGACTTACGAGTTCCGACCAAACAACCAGTGGGTTATTCTGCTATGGATCAGTTGATTTCGTGAATCTTGAATTTTTGATCAGTTATTCATCTTATGTTTTTTTCTTGATCAGTTGATTTGTATGTCATTTAGGTAATTAGTTATAGTTTTGTATCTAATATTTGATGACCCTAGTGTATTTATTTGTGATGATTTAAAATCGATATGTTAATTGGTATTAATTGTTATTATTTTGTTTGTTTAGACATTTAGGTTTTAGTTTGAATAAAAAATGTTTTTTATATTTATTTTTTTTAAAATAATATCGTATGAAAAAGTTATGAACATTTTAAAAAATAAAGAGAATTTGAAAAAAGTCAACAAAAGATGTTATAACTAATTATTTTTTCTTTCTTTTTTTTAATCTTGTCGCACGTAAAATTTCTTTTAATTCTTGCTCTTTTTATTCAAAACATCTTGGAAAGGGGAATGGCTACTTCTGATGAAAACATTCTTTTTCCCAATATATAAAACTATTTAAATAATAACTTGCTAAGAGCTTTTTTTCCCTGCTAATTAATAGTTATCGATATAAATTAGTTCTGCCAATTTTCATTCAGTAGTTCCTCTGATTTTTTTTAGAATTAATATTCTAAAAAAATTATTATTGGCTACACTCATTAGTCAAATCAAACACCCATTTTTTTCTTTTTTTTAATGGCCTTGTTTTTTAACCGGATACCCGAAAGTCATCTTCAAGAAAATACAACACTATAAGGTCTAAAACAGAAAGGGACAAATATTTTAGATTTTTTTTGGGTGTTATAAATTAATCAGCCAATTTAGAACACGTTGCAGTTTTTATAAATTCAATTTTTATGGTGTCTAATATTTTTCATAAATATATATTTTTTAATTTCATCCACCATCTGCCTCCTTTTCAACCTTACGAAGGAGATAACCTTTTGCGGGTGGCTGATAATTAACCAATTGTTATCAAGTATAAGACCGGATATGTAATATAATTGAATATGCGCCTAAAAACGTCAAAATTTGATATAAACCAATCAAGTAAATGTTTGGGATTATATTTGAAACTAACTTATTAACTTATTTGCTTTATAAAAAAGTCAATAAGTTAAAAAGATATTTGGCAATGTCAAATGACCTTTTGTATTAACTTTTTGAGTAAGGTTAAAAAGTTGTTTTTAAAAAGCTATAATTTGTAGCTTTTAGAATGACTTTTTAACTTTTTGATGGAATAAACTAAAAATTAATCCAACATTTTTTTTCAAAACTAATCAAAACAACTTATTGACTTTTTGACTATTCACATATTAAAAAATAAAAACTAATCCAGACACTTTTTTAAAAATTTCATTTTGAAAACTCACAAGTTAACAAGTACTTTTCACAAAAAATCCTTTTAACATAAATAAGCAATCCCAAACATGCCCCAAGATGCAAATGACTTTGTTAGCCGCAAACTAAGGATTTTTTTCTTTTATGAGTTCATTTCTTATAAATAATATTATTTTTCATTAGACCGTGTTAATGTGTATCCCGCGCCCGGCGGGGTTAAGCGGACATATGCCCCCCTCCTCGACGGCTCCCTTTTCTCGCATCCAGCGGCCCACGCTTCCCATTACTTCCCCTTTCATGATTGGCCCATTTTAAAATTATGGACCGTTTTCAAATGGTCGAATTTAAAAAAAAAAATCTCGATCATAAAAATATTGTTGAGATCAACAATATTCGAAAATAATCGTTGAGTTTAATTTTTATTTAAATTGTTAGTTTATTTTTTATGTTGTTTTTATTTAAGTTTACATTGTAACGTTTTTTATTATTATTATTTTTTTATGTAAATCGTTTAATTTAATGTTAACGTTTTTATTTTGTATTCATTTTAATTATTAATTTACAACTAATAAAAGAATAATTATAATTATATAGTGGTGATAATATAGCATATTGGGAAATGTTTTTCAGTATGATGATGACGTGACAGAAAATTTCAGTGGAAAAGGATTTCAGTGAGTGACCGTTGTGTGTAGTCTTAACTCAATGTGGCAATTTATATTGTGTTCGGGTCATCGAGACGGATTGGGTTGGATAAATTATAACATAAAATACCATAATTAAAATGCATTATTATTTATAAACAAATAATAAAATCACAAGGTTAATAGGAAAAAAAAACTCGCATACTTCAAAAAAATTGGGTCCGGTGACCCTAATCCGATATATAGGTCCACCCATGGGCTTGTCATAAATTAAGACGCTTGTATTCGAACCAAAACGGATGTGGTGTTTGTTTTTCTTAAAAGGTTTGCACAGAATATTATGTCTACGTAGCGTAAACCACGCACAAACATTATTATCTACAAACTGTGTGTTTTTTCGAAGATGTTTTATCAAAACACGTCTGCATTAGCTATTCTTGTTGCAGATATGACTCAACCACTTTTAAGATCTTCTAAAGTTTGCAGGGATCACTTACCACCGCCACCCGCCGCCATTGACCACCCTCCACCACCATCATCGGCCATCACCGTCAGTCACCACCACCACCGTCGGCCAGGCCACCCCCATCACCCCCCACCACCATCCGTGCACCACCAGTTTATTGTAACAGTCAACAAACATCAAAAAACAAACAACCTTCTTTTTAAACACCGCAGAGATTTGGTCTACCTCTTATTATTATATATGTCTGTAGATGTGGTTCACAGCCGAAAGACATTTTACCTCTTGAAAACAAACACCACCGAAGTATTTTTGCAATATTTGAGTTGCCTCCCATACTTGTAAGTAACCGTTTCGAGCTCAATCATATAGTTCTATTCTTACATCTATCAGGTGTCATTTGCATCCCTTAAATTTCTAAGAAAATTACAATATTTCATGTTACTTTTGCTAGTGGTTGTGGGTATGCTTAGAGAAGTCGCTAGCTGTTATCAAGTCGGTTAACTAGAGAGTTGCAAGTACTTGGCATATGTGAAGAGAACTCGGATAAGGTATATTATATAAAAGGTATATATAAAAATATTATATATATGTCGAATATCATAAGTTTATTAATATTTATAACAGATAAAGTTATTATCAGTACACAAATAAAATATATATATAGACAAAATCAAACAATAATTGGTGAAAAACAACGAAAATAAGTAAAAAAAAACAATGAATATCTAAGTTGGCCGAGTTGGACCAAGTTTCTTGACCGAGTTGGTTTGAGTTTGACCGATTTCAAATTGATGTAACCGAGTCGAAGAAAATTGGCTCGGCCGAAACACAAGAAAAAGTAATCTACCTATCTACCTATTATAATAAAAGAGTATTTTTAGGGGACACGTATCGCTTTCTGTTGCAATCTAAAAAAAAAAAAAATTTTCCGCCCCTCTCTCTTAATATATATTTATATTTTTTTAGTAATTAAATTGTATAATTAAATATTATAAATTATAAATCTTCTTATTCTAATATTTTACTAATTTATTATAATTTATAAATTATAAAAATATTTCAATTATACTTTATTTTAAAATATAATTTTACAATTAATAAAAATTTATTATTATTTTATATTAATAATTTATATTTTTTTAATTATCCAACCCGTATAATACACGGGGTTTTAGACTAGTAATAAATAAACAAAAAAAAAGTATTGTTTAAGTATAATAAAAATAGACTAGAAAATAAAAAATAAATTTAAAAATACTAATTTTTATTTAAATTGTACTACGTACATGGATCTTTTAATGTACTCCACATGGGCTTCTTTATAAATACCTAACCCTCTCATTCAGTATGATCAGCCTTCAAGTGTGGTGAGAAAAATAAACAAACAAAGAGAGAAAGATGATGAAGGGTGTGATGGTGAAGGGTTTGAACATGATGGTGATGATGGCATGGATGATGATGAAGATGGCATGGACCATGTTTCAAAACTCTCCATTTTCATGGCCGCTCAAAGTGTTAGAACTAGCCTGGGTTCGATTTGTCTTCATATTTCTAAAGTATGAAATGGAGACAATAAATGCAAAATATGTTATTCCCTTTGAGTATTACAAGGTTCAACCCTTTGAGAAGTTGTAAGCTATTTTATTTATCTATCTACACATATGTTTAATTAATTGGTTGTTATTGGTTTGAAACCGTATATTGTAATCCATAAATTTTATAATATAACTAATGTTTTCAGATATCAGAAGAGACATGTCAGTGAGCTTTAGTTTGTCGTTCAAGAAAAACTAAGATTTTCAATTATCAGACTATATAATTAACGTCAATTGAATTCATTTCAACATAGTTAAAACGACTTGTTAAAACTAAACAAAAAACCCTAATAGACAAAGGTGTTTATCATGTAAGTGGATTCTTATAAAATAAAAATAATAAAGCATCAAAACCACAAAGGTAATTAGGTAAACCATAAAAGCTATGTCCTAAAAGTTAAACCTTGATATTTAGAGTTCAAAGTATAGAACAATTTTTATGACACTGAAATAAAATTAATCAGAAATTATTTGAGCTAGTTTGTTTTTTTAAGATTGCATAATGAACCTTATTTTGTGTGTGTGTGTTATATTCAACAGTGTTGTATTTTTTGAATTAGTTTAAAATTTATGTTTGTGGGTGTACAATAGAGAGGTATTTGCATGTTATAATGGGAAACACAACATGATAACACCTATATTGGTAAACACTCATAAAATTTAATAGTTAAAGTATCATTTAGATTTGAAAGTCTAATAAAAAAATATAAAATATTGTAAATAAGAAATTACATAATTAATTTATTATAATTATAATTTACTTACTTTGTTGTTTGTATTTTAATAACATAATTAAATTTATAAAAGATAATTTTGCCTCAATTAAAGTAACAAAACAATCTCTTCCTCGTTAAATATATTATAATTTATATATATTTAAAGAAATGTTTAGTTATGGATAACTAATATTCTATAGAAAACTATAATAACTATTTATAGCTATTATTGTTATTTTTTTATTTTCAAGAAAATTTGCATTTATATTTAAATAAATATATATATGTGTGTGTGTTTAGTTGATAACTGATATTGATTTTTGTTCTTATTGTTCTTAACATTTTTTAATTCACATTTGAATACAACAAAAATAACTTTGATTTAGTTGTAGTGAGATCTAGTGTCGGCTCCCTTACAAAAAAAAAATAAGTGTTATATTATGGTCTATAAAATCAAAGAGTCTCAAACTTTTAAAATAAATTGGATTTAATTGGTGTAAATTTTTTTATTGTTTTAATATTTATAATTAATCTACTTATTTTATTTGTGATTTATAATTTTCTATCCATTGTTTAGAGTCGATATGTCTTGCGTTTGGTTACATGTTTATTTTAGTTGGATTTGTTAGATATTTTATTGTAATTGAGGTTAATTTTATCGATCAATATGAATTATGAAATCATTAAACAAGTTGGGTGTGGGGTGCATGCTTGTTTAATATTTTATAAATTCAATGGGGGTTCCAAGGGGGCAACGCCCCCTTGACAGGGGTCCAAGAGGCGGCAGCCCCTGGAGGGGACCAAGGGGCAGAGCCCCTAGCTGGGGTCGAAATTGTGATAAATGAAAGTTGGAAAACTACCTGGAGGCAGTTTCCAAACTCCTGCATATCATAATTGATCGATGAAATACAGAATCTGGTTCATTCACAACAAATCTTCATATTGGTTCTAGAATCGAAATTGAATTTTATCCGATCAAATATTTGGGTGAACCGCAAATAGTTTGATCTGAAAGTGCAATCCATGACTTTCAATTTCATTCGATTGTTCGTATTCTGCAAAATCTCTAAAGGATTTTCTTACAACTTTAGTGCACCTTAAATTTACGTATACACACACCACACAACTAATAATGGATATTAAATTTATTATTTGTTATTATGAAAACGCATCTTCACTTTTGTTTCAATATAAATTTTAATAATAAAAACAGATGAAACGCATAGGCAAACCTACTAGTTTAACAAAGGAACAATAAAAATAATCTTACGGACACATTAACACGACACGACATGTCTCAAACAGGTCGACATGTTAAGACCTGTTTATTTTTGTGTATAAACTAGTAAAAACCCGTTAAGACCTATTTATAATTTAAAGTTTAAAATAAATAAAATAAAATAATATTATTCGTGGATAACCTATTAACTTCTAAAATTTCTAATTTTCTAATCCTAGTTACTAAACAGATTTTTTAACAGGTCAGTTTTTAACTTATAGTGTTAAATGTTAACATGTTCCTTAACAAGTCATTTCGTGTTTACAAGTTTAAGCGGGTCGTTTTCGTATTTAAAAATACAGACCTGATAATTTTTCGTATCGTGTTCGTGTCTAACCATTTTGTGTTTATTGTCTTAACGTGTCATGTCTTAACGGATTACGGTCCTAATTAGGGGGAAGAACAAAACTTGTGCTGCCAAACTACCGGGCCAAGTTTGCCTTTGTTTACAAGTGGCGCAAACAAATATGTATGTGGAGTGAGAACCGACAGAATTAAAAAATTCCCAACTTTACATCAAGCTTCGAGAGCGAAGCTTTACTGTTCATAATTCATATTTTCATTTGGTCTACATAGGTAACAAGTCACGTTTAAAGACTTTGTTTGCAATGCGCACATATAATGTAAACTAGGTTTAACCATTCCGCGCGTTGCGACGGGTTATCACAGTTGACTCCCGAGAATGGTATTATATATTATTTGCAGAAGTATATGTTGTATAACAAAATCAAATCTCTCATCACAAATTCTATACAATTTTCATAAAAACATAAAATCATACAAAAATATTAAAAAATATTACTTTCAAAGTCTTTCTCACCGGCAACCAATTATTTGAATTAAAACAAAAACTCAAATCTCTAAGCAAATCTATAAAATTTAATAAAAACAAAATTTCTAAGCAAATCTCTCAAATTTAATACCCTCATTTATGTTTACAGCTTTTCAAAGTTAAAAAAACCTTCTAGTGGCACAAAACTAAATTATCAAAACGTCATTATATGGAACAGACACCTACATTAAACCTGAATAAAAAATTAGGTTTTGAATAAACATATCAATTTTAATATAGACTAATATGGAGCATATGTTTATTTTCAAGATTTCAAATGAACGACCCATATAGAGTTTAAGGGTTTCCACTTTAAGATCGGGTTTCCACATGATACAAACCTTATATATGTGTGTGTGTTATTCACTATTTTACTATACATATTATTTTATATATATAATTACTATTCCTTTTCATGAACTTTAATACTATATAGTAATATGTGTCGGCTCTCGAGGGCAAAATTAAAATTGTACTAATTTTAGCGTTATTTTACTTAATTTCTGTGGAAATAGTGTCAAAAGCATTGGGCTGGTCGGTCAATCATGTTTAGTGAGCTGTGGGTCTCAATTCTCATTGGAAGAATGTTCTCTATTCCTACGGGGGTGGAGGTAACTTGTAAGGTTGTCTATATCTTACCTTACTTAGATCCTAACTTAATTTAATAATAGTAAGATATACAGATTATGACGATGAACTCACATTTAAGTGCTAAGATCTATTTAATAACTCAAAACGTGTTGTGCAAGTGATCAAATGTTAATGGTGTTAAATAAAAGTTAACCAACCACTTGAAAGATTTTATAAGTTTTAGAGTAAATTGCCGATATAGCCCTTGTGGTTTGCTATTATTTCACTTTTAGTGCCTAGGTTTCATAAATTACACATATAGTCCCAAACTTTTAACATTTGTAAAACATATAGTTCTTAAGTTAACAAATTACCCTTACATAATTGACCAAATTACCTTTACATAAGGAATATATGTGTTACAAATGATCAAAATTTGGGACCATATATGTAATTTATGAAACCTAGGGACCAAAAATGAAATACTAGCAAACCACATGTACCATCTCGGTAATTTACTATAAGTTTTATGAATACTTTATATCATATTCTATTTTCTTACATGTTATTGGGAAAACATTTATATATCGTTCTATAGTTGCATCACTGAGCATAACATATTTTCTCAAAAGAAAGCATGTATGTGTAGAACCACAAAGAAAACGTGTTTCTGGATACACGTTTATTTTACCAAAATTCAAGCAATAATTAAAGTGCCACAACAAAACCTTCTGGCACCTACTCCGTTAATAAAGCCACACGACCCTTGGTCATAAAATGAAAACCCCCATAACTTTGAAAACCATGTAAAAGAAGTTTTTGTTTTACATTTTCAATATTGTTTGAGTTATTTTTATAAAAAAATATAAAAAATGCCCGAAGAATTTTTTCTAAAAAATAAATTGTAAATTCTCTCGGCACTTTTTTGATGGTTTTATTATAAAACCTGTAAACAAAAACTATTTTCACGTAGTTTCTTTCTTATGATTTTCAAAGTTTTCTCAACTCAAGGAGTTTTCATTTTATGCATCCATATACATACATACATACATACATACATACATACATACATACATACATACATACATACATACATATGTATGTATATATATGTATAGGAGAGGGTTCAAAAGAAAACTCCTCATTTTGGAGAAAACCAAGAAAACTCCTACTAACCAATTAATTTTAAATTTTTTTTTTCATGATTTTTTATTATTAGCTTAAAAATGTTATAAACAAAAAATTTTTTTTAATAAAAATATGTAAATCACGAAATTACGTGTATGTAACCAATAAAGTTACGTATATGCAACTCATATATGTAGTTTACAAGTTACATATATGTAATCAATGAGTTACATATATGTAATAACATGAATTACATATATTTTTTTATTTTTTTCTTTTTGTTAACAAATATAACCTTGTAATAAAACAAAATGTAAAATAAAAAACGAAAAACGAAATTGATTAATAACAATTGTGATTAGTTTTCTAAGTTTTCTCAAATATGAAGGTTTTCTATGGAACCTCCCCCTATATATATATATATATATATATATATATATATATATGTATATGTTTCATCTAAAAACTCGATTTTAAAAAGAAAACCTCTTAACCTTCATTTTAAAAATTGAAAATAAATATACGGTCTATATTAAAGTTGAATAAAAAATATCAATTCTAATATAATTTAATGTGGATAGATTATAAATTATAAATGGAAGAGCTAGATAGTGTTTAAGGGTTTTTTATAAAAAAATCAAGTTTTTACATACAAGATTACAATCCCTTTATGTATGTGTGTGTATGAAATCAAAGCTTTTACACACATACATGGATTTGGCGTAAAGGAGTAGGATGAGATTGGTACTAAACTCATACTCTATCAAAAGGTACTTATAACGAAAACATAAAAAATGCATGTAAATGCTGGTACTGAATTTGTCGGTTCGATACCAATCAATACCATACTATTAAATGTTACAAGAAAATATTGTTTTGTCATCTTAACATCTTAACAAGTTATCATTTGCCGTTCAAAAAAAAAGTCATCATTTGATGGCGTATCAAGTTACTTTTCCCATTTATAATTAAAGAATTAAAAGAAATCTAATGAAAGCTATAAAATTGTAAAATCATAGAAACGTTATATACATATTCAATTGTGTTGTTGGCTTAATTTTGTCACTGGCTACTTCAACAATAAATACAAATCATTTAGCAATACAAAATAATATACCAAATATATGGTCAAAGGGTCGAGAGTCTTCTTATGTCCATCTTTTTATTCATTTTTTTTTCCAATTCTAGCCCTTTAATTTGTAGTATTTCTTTAGCCACAAAACTTTAGCATTACAAGTTAGAAACATCCACTTGATTGAGTGACTATCACTGGTTTAATATAATATACGTTAATATAACAAGTTAGAAACATCCACTCGAATCTTTTTTGTTTCTAACATGCAGTTAATATAATATACGTCATATGTTTATTAATTTTTATTATTAATTTGATTTTTTAATAATTTGAGTTTGTTAGATTTCTTTAGAAAGCAATAAAAAATTATTTGAAAACTTTATGTTTTGTTGGTGACTCATGTTCGACTCTCGTGTCGTACAACAATTTCTTTTTCTTTTCTTTCTTTTGAATTTTTGTTATATTTTTATATTATATTATTTTTTTAAAATTCTTATATAGTAATTCACGAAACATAATGTATATACGTTTCAATTTTTATAAATGATTCATAGTGATTTATTTTGTTTCTTTGAATAGTACTGTCATGCTGCAATGCTCGGTTTTAATCTATACTATATTATGATACCTATTTATATTTTGATGTAAATTTAATTCAAATCAAGTCCATGTACATTTATAACTCATTTAACATATACTAGGTTATTAACTCGTGTATTATACGGATTTAATATAAAATATTAAATAGTTAGCAATGAAAATTTAGCAATTAAAAAATAATATTTTGATATAAAATGATTAATTTACATGTTAATAAATATTTAAAGTTATAAAAAGATAATTAAAAAATTTAATCATATACAAATGATATATGACATTTAATGTTTAACAATTGATATCTTTGAAATAATTGACGTTAAAAATTTCAGTTATTATTATATTAAAAACTAACTTTTATAAATCAATAATATAAAACATAATATTTATAATTACTACATTTAAATGACTCAATTTAAAAATAGCGTTAAACATAACGGACCAAAGTGCAACTTTCTCTATCATTTTTATTACTTTAATTTGTAAATAAATTAAAAAACGTCATTTGTTTAAAAACTTCTTTTATAGTATCCTTTATTTAAAAAAAATATTTTTTAAGATAACTTAATTTTTACATAAATTTTGTTTTGTTTTTTTTTAAAATTATTTCTTACTTTAAAAATTTTGGTTTTAGAAAATTTCGTATTCTATAAACAAAATTTAAGTGTGTTTTATAATAAAAAGATAAATAATATTTTAGTTACTAATATTATAATTATTTTATAAAAGAAAAAATCTATTTAATAAGAGAGAAGATAGTTATTTATTGAGATAATTAAATGGAATAATAATGAATTAACAAGTGTCACTTGTGGTGTAAGAAGGTGACAAGTGACAATAGTGTTATAAGAAGATGACATGTGGTAAAATATTTATTCTTTTATTATAGAGTATAGATTATTTTTTCTCATTTAACTTTTAAAACATTGCAAGATACGTATTTTTATCTATATTTTAATATAAATTTCATTTAAAATCAAACATGTTTACATAGCTCAGCTGGTAAAATATGATATATTTTTACCTTGTTTGTTTAAACGTGTTTTCGCGTTTTAATGTTTATTTATGCAACGACATAATTTTTATACAAACAGTACTCACAAGTCACAACCTTATGCATTCACTGAATATTTTCTTGGTTTTTCGTATTATTATCTTTTGATTTTTTACCTTTGTGGTGCTTAGCCAGAAAGAGAAACGAAACATGTTGTCGACAATTAACAAATGCGAAAGAGGAGATGAAGACGATGGGGAGGGAATTGAAAGAAAACCTAACAAGATCGATCGATGGAGACAACAAACGAAACTTTGAGTAATTGTAAAATGGTTTAGATCTATCACCAACTTACAGATTCCAATGAATCTGTGATTATACTAAAAATAAAGAACAAGATGTTTGACACAAACACTTAACCCGTTACAACTCGATCTATCTATCTATCTATACACACACACACATATATATATATATATATATATATACATACTTGATAGGGGGAGGTTATTGTACAAAGAAAATTAACGTGAGAAGCGTAGGAAGCCACCAGAATGCGCCACATGTAATCTGGGTAAGGGGTAAAATGGTCCGTATAAAATTACAGATCGTGCTTAATAAAATTACAGACTGACATTTAACACCCGTAATCAAGGACCACTTGTATAATCACGGACCGCATTATATAAATATCACGGACCGTAATTTAACATTTATAATCAAAGACAAATTGTATAAATCACGTATTAGATAATCACGGACCGTGTTATATAAAAATTACGAACCGTCATTTTAAATGCATAATCAATAACGAACTACATAATTACATATTATAATCACAGACCAAACTTAAAATCACGGACCACATGAAAAAAATCGAAAAGAAACTGTAGCAATGTCATACTCAAATTAAAGACAATAAAATTCTCAATTTTATGGTGCAATTTTTTTAAAAAAATAAATAAGTTTTTAAAAGTTATTCGATTTTAAAAAAATGGTGGAACTTGATTTACCCACAAAAAAGTCAACTAGAGTAGATTATTCCTTTTTTGCTCTTTCAGCTTTAATTCACGCAAGTTTTTAGGGGAAATTGGGGACCACAAGATCTTAACCCTTAATTAATTTGATCAAAGACTCAAAATCCTTCTCACCAAAATAACCCTTTGTATTGGAACCGTAACCCTAGAACATGAACACAAACACTGAACTCATAGATCTGTACACTAAACGCAGATCTAGGATAACAACAAACAAGAATAGAACAAAGATCAACAAGATCTAACAATAAACATCTCTGAACAAACAGATGCAAGCTAAAGAAGATGAAGAGGCGATGACGAACACGAAAGCGTACTTTGTATGATTCCACACTCTGGTTATGAGAAACCCTAAAAAATCCAGCTTATATCAGCAGCTAATATTGCTCCGGCATCCACAGTTTACAACAATGACACATTCAACCCTTCAGCTTACTTCTGTACACAATAACAAAAAATAACAACAAAACAAGTTAGTTTAGTTTTTATTTTTGAACAACGAGTTTCATGTATGTTATCTTAATCGGGCCCACCAGAAATTGCTGTCCCTGATGCGCTGGAACCCTATGAAATGGGTAAACCATCGCCCGCCATCGAGAAACCTGGACAGTGTCTCAGGATCGTCATTTGGCTTGGATATCCCTCTATGCACAGCAATGGCCTCGATATGAGGTTGTGGGTTTCATCCTTGAATCTTTTATGTTTTCCCCTTTCCTTTTGAACTTAGCTTGTTTTAAAAGTGTCCAACAAATTGAATTTCGAATTAACCGAATCTAATTATTCGAATTTTAAAATTTTGAACATGGATTTGAATATGAAGTACATTCGAACGATCTAATATGAATAATATCCCATGCGAAATTCGATTCGAAGAGTGGATATTTATTTGGAGACACTGAATGGATAAAATAACAAGGCGCTACCTTAGTTTTACGATGAGTTTGTATAAGTGTTAAAAATTTGAAAATGGTTAGCCAATTACTCGTTTAAATGAGTTAGACGGTGGTAACCGGGAAGAAATGTTTTTTGGGGGGTTTAGGGCAGTAAAAGCACATAACATATTTTATAAAAACCTACATTTTCTAAGAATTCACCAGAAAGCAAATCCATCGTCTTGTACTCTTGTATAACATATTAATTTTGACTTTCAATAGTCAAATTTGTCATATTGATTTTGACTTTTTAAGAGTCAAATTTATCTTCTTACAAATCCAAAAATATTAACTAAATATCTTGTTGAATTATATTATAATCTTTTAACATATTATTTGTTGAGGAGACAAATGCACTATTTGGAACATTTAACACGAATCAAAAGTTTCAATAAGTCTTTGCTGCTTTATATAGGAAATATTATTATCTTTTTTGATATTTTATTATAATCTTTGTTTGAAACGCATGCTATTAGTATACTGTATACTATATTTAGATTGTTTCATTGAAATGTGTTGTTAGCTAACTAGATAACTATATTGTGAGCAGGAATTTTGACCTATTTACTTAAAAATAGACGGGTCAAACGGTGAAGACAAAGAAGTGAGTTCATGTAATGTATTATGTGTGTTACATGTGTTTGTTTATTTACATATTTTTTTTTTCTTTTTTGTTCATAAGAAATCATATTTGACATGGAGTTATTCATAAGAAAACATAAAAATACAGTGTACTGAAAACTAATTAAGGGGTTATCCATGTATTTATTTTCATGTTTTATTTTTTTGTAGAAATGTATGTTCATGTTTAATGACATGAATGGTGAAGAGTACCTTACACGTTAATTCCTAACTTCCTATATACTTATTTCTAAAGGTCGGTGATAACACCAACGTGGGTACGTGCGATTTGCTGGCTTGCTGCTGTTTAAATGTGCTATGCTTCTAATAAAAATGTATTTAACTACTTCCCAACTCAAGGTTACTTATGCTAAATGCTTTCCTTCATACATGCCTTTATACAAAGTAAGTTTAGTTGTATTATCCGATGTGGGAGTGTATGAAAGAAGTCTTGCATCTTTAGTTTTGATTTTGAGCAGCCACATGATGCCTCATATATAGACCCATTTATGGCTGACATGCTCACCTGTTGCTCTTTTTCTTAATTGCATGTATTACTTGTTACGAAATTATATTTCTCAACAAGCGTTATTTAGAGCTTGGTTACCATCCATATTTTAAAAGCTCAAGATGTTTGTTCATTGTGAGGAAAGATAGATAAATGGTGAATTTAACACACAAAAAATAAATGTATGTTTCCGGCGTGACACGCATAACGAACACCGTAAACGTGTTGTATCACCCCACCTAAATTCTTCTGGCAGTTTTTGCATCCCATCCGACACAACTCACAGGGTGGTTTTCTATTACGATCTCATTTTGTCGGTTTGAGAACCCACCAACAAGTTCTTAACATTAGAATTTATCATGCATTAGACTAGCAAGGTTGTCATTCTAGCTTGAAAGTAAAAATAAATAATTTCATGCATGGTGCCAGGTTTGATACACGTCATCAGTTGTTTTTCCTCTTTTTCATGTCATTATTAGGTATAATGAGACATAACAATTTTTTTGTCTTCGTTTTTGTCTATATAACCAATTAATCACAACCTCATATGTTTTTTTTACAATCTCATATGTTTCTTTGAGTATTATCATTTTTTCATAATGCTTAGGTTTTAATTGTAAAAGTCCGCCGCAGCGCGTGGGTAACATTACTAGTTGTTATCAAATATAAGCATGGGCGTGTACACAGGCACACATACATACATACATACATATATTATTTCTATTAAAATTGTTATTTTATTGTTTATTTTTATATGATAACGTATTTAATTATGGTAACTTATGTTATTATTTTTCAACCCAACATGAACAAGATCTAAATTTTGTAACATCAAGTTACTCTAAATAAGAGTCAATGTTTTCATAACCGGATGCCTTACTAGTTACTGATCGGATCAGTTGGACCGGATTAAAGAACCGAATAACATAATAAATATATAAAAAATTCCAAAATAAAGTAAAATTATAAACACATTTAAACAAACATAATTAATTTCATGTTAAAACAATACAAGGTTTGATTTTAATATTCAATTCTTTGGATTTTAGCTAAAAAAATAAAAAAGAATAAAAGAATAAAAATAAATAAAAAAATATTGAAATCCGGTCCGACAAGTGGCCTAACCGGTCGGTTCCCTTGAGGGCAATTCACATGTTGTTTTTGGACCGGTTGATCTCCCTGTTGCCGGTCCGGTCCGGTTTTGACAACACTGATAAGAGTAAAAGAGAAAAACAACCGCAATAAAAAAAAAATCATATATAGGTCCGCATACCAATCTATACTCTACAATAAAAGAGTAATAATTTTGTCACTTGTTACCTTATTACACTACTATTATCACTTGTCAATTTGTTACATTATTATTGACACTTGTAAATTTTTATCATTTTACTTAATTATCTCATATTAAATAACCATATTTTCTCTCTTTTATTATAAAACACACTTAAAAATTTTATAAAATAAGAAATTTTCTAAAATCAAAATTTTTTAAAGTAAGATATATTTTATTTTTAAAGAAACAAAATTTAAGTAAAAAACAAGTTATCTTAAGAAATGATTTTTTTTAAATAAAATATACTATAAAGGGAATTTTTAAACAATAATATTTTTATAAACAAATGACATTTTTTAAATTATTTATAAACTAAAGTAATAAAAATGATAGAGAAATTTACATTTTTGGTCCGTTATATTTAACGATATTTTTAAATTGGGCCGTTTAACTTTAACAATTACAAAAATTATATTTTATATTATTGATTTTAAAAAGTTCGTTTTTAATATAATACAAACTAAAGTTTTTAACGTCAGTTTTTTCAAAGATATCAATTATTACACATTAAAAGGTCATATATCATTTGTATAGCGATTAAAGTTTTTAATTATTTTTTAAAACTTAAAATATTTATTAATATGTAAATTAATCATTTTATATTAAAACATCGTTTTATAATTGCTAAATTTTCATTACTAACTATTTAATATTTTATATTAAATCAGTGTAATACACAAATTAATAATCTAGTAAATAATATAAGTATATATTCCTAAAAAAATATATTTCTTAAAAGTCAAATAAAACATTCTAATTAAGAAAAACCTATTTTTGTGGTGAAGGCTGCATGCACAATTTTCAATCTTCAGAAGTCAAATTAAACATTCTATAGAATCAAAATAGGTTCAAAAAACACGTTGATTAAAGAATATGCAAACCTCTTTAATACCATATTAAATTGCCTTGTTTTTTACATGGAACACACACAACCCTCAAATTATAAGCCCTTTTTAGTTTTTGTATATGCATATACAAAACTTATAAAGGGACCAATTATTCATTGTTAGATTTGTCGTTATTAATAATTGACTCTGTATACATCTCATATAGGTTGACCTATACAAGATGCATAAGAGAACATTCATTGCCGAATCAGTATGTGCCAGATGGGCGGTATATAGATATCGAAAATTTTATTTGATCTTATAATATTTTTAAAATGACCTCATAAATATAATTAAAATGATTTATAACATTAAATATAAAGTTAATGTAATGTTTATTAAAAGAATCATGATTCCTTATTTTAAAATAGGTCTAAGGTTCAAATCCAAAGAATTTTTTTTTTGGATTCTAAACAATGACCATGGTTAATTATGAAATTACCCCAAAATCTAACCCGGCCCGATGACCCGGACACAATCTAAAAATTATAGTATCAATTTAGTAAAATTAAGAGTACCAGAAAATGTGACTCATGAAAAAAAATGTGGATTTGGCACAAAGCCTTAGCTCTAGGTGAGTGTTAAATGAGCCAATTAGTTAATATATTTAATCAAATTTGGGGCCTGTAAAGCGTGCTAATTTTTTAAAGTTGTGGTGGTAACCCTGCATTGAACATGAAAAAGTACGATATCTATCAATTAAAATTCAGTCAAAAAAATATATTGAGTCATATCACTCTGTCGATATGTGTATCCAATTACGATGACAGTGAAAACATCATGAATATCAGCGAATATCAAAAAACAAGCTATTACGGATTTTAGCCCTCTTAAAACAATAGATTGAACCGCTGCAAAATCAAGTGTAAATTCTAAGGAATACAAACTCAAATATAATCGCATATTGTTAATAATCCGCCATGCCGATATGTGTATTAAATCTCAACGACAGTTACAATATCACGAATATCAAAATGCTGATGAAAAAATTGGCCGTAACAACTATTAATTCGCCCTAAAAAAATAAATCAAACTGTAACAAGAGCAAGTGTTAATCGTAAGGATTAAAAACCCAAATATAGGTGTACAATGATAAAAATTATATAACTAAAATAACAAAGACGTTCGTATTCGTAAAAGCTACTATCAAAAAGATACGAACATAAAGCAAACAAACATTTAATTATTTTTTAATTAGTATCATTATTTAAATTAAGAATTGTTAATGCTTAATTATTTAATTTAAGAACTGTTAATAATTAATTATTTATGTTTAAAAAAGGGGAAAAAATTGAAAAAGATGGTGCAAGGGTTAAAAAACAGGGCAAGATACCTAAGATAGCATAATTTTTCAATTGATCTAGACAACAAAAAAATCCTTCTTTACACTATAAGAATTTTATATAAAAATAAAATTGATAAAAATTTATTCATACATAGTTAATCATTACTTTTATTAAATGTAAATATAACTAATATGAGTCGTGTAAAACAACTATTTATTATTTACATGTATATAAATCCAGCAAAATTAGTCTAGTGGTTACGAATTGGTCAAGTCTCACTGATGACACTTTAATAGATACAAGTGAGGGGATAAATATTGAGCTTGATCTTGGTTTCTGAATGAATGAGAGTCGAGGGTTTACCTATTTCACGGGGTTTCCGGCATCAGGGAGTACGGTCTCACGGTCGGCGATCAAGGAATCGAAATTAATTACTAATCATCAGGATAACTGAAGGTATCACGACGAGATTTACTTTCGTTCAAAAAATTTGTATACAAAACAATAAAAAAACAAACACAATTAAACGATTGATCACTTTCTGTTTTGTTCCATTAATTGAATTATTTTGTGATTGAATAGTCTTTTGGAAGAAAACAAGATTAAACCTTTTAGAATCAAGATCGTTAATTTAGACCCACCACCCCAGAAATGCCCAAAAAGAGCTCAAATGGTGGTTAGATACTTGGATTGTATATATATTTGTATTGTTCCAGTTCTTTCCTATACGCTTAGTTTACTTGTACGATACAAACACACAATGCGTAACAAAAATTTACGTGTTATACCACTTGCTGTCTTGCTCTGTTATCTTCTGTCACCAGAATCTTGATCGTAATGATCTGATCAAACTCCTTCCTTTTCTTCAAATACTACATCTGGATCAACTGGTTTGAATCATTAGCATCGGATTTAAGGTACCCATTTGTTTATATACTTAAATGTTGTTAGTTGCAACCCCTGATTGATGGGTTTGAGTTATCTTTATTACTGCCAATTAGCTATACATTTGATGGTGATTGCCTGATTAGATTCATGTTTTTTTTTTTTTTTTTTGGGCATTTGTGGATTAAGGATCTTGGGTTTAATTTGTATATGTTGGTTTGTTGCTGTTATGTAGGTTGTATACGTGATGATTTGTAGTTGTTTCATGTTGGCATTTGAGTATTTGATATTCATATATTGATCTGTGTCTGAAATTTGGGATTTTGTGATGATTTCATGGGCATAAGTATACAGAAATGGGATTTGTGTACTTGATCCAAAAATCAAAATTAAAAGTTGGGAGCAGCCTCTTTATCTTTTTTTGAACAGCAATTTGGATCACTTACGGGTCATAGACCCACCCGATCATATACACACCCAATATTGAAGCCATAGGGATCATTGGTAGCAGCCTCTTTCTCTCAGGGGTAAAATGGATAGAAATAAGGCTTGCTTTATATCACCCTTTCCTGACACTTCATATGAGTGGGAGTTTACTAGACGTGTTTGTTTGTTTGTTTGTTACCTATCCAAAACGACAAGTGCATATTGCCATTTGAAGCGTTGGCTCTATCTTTTTTGCTGATGCAGATGTGTGGTAATTGAATCCCAATGACGAAATCATTTAGAAATTCACATTATCATTCTCAGCCCTCTTAGATTTGAAAGGAATATAGTTTATAAATGGAGCGATTTCAAGTTTGCTTTTAGGTTTAGGGTAGCCTTTATTCACAGTTATGCATTTAGTTTTTGTTGATTGTCTTGTATGTTTTGCGTAGTTTTTGTATGCTTTAGTCGGATCTATGTTAATTGCCAAATCTTTTGATGCTATATTGTATTTTTATCTGTTATAATACATGATTACTCATCACTTATGCATTTTGTCTATGCTTATCCAGAATCTTTGTATTTGTTATGTATCTCAATTAAATAACATTTTTGGAGATGACGGCCTCTTTGGAAACAAAGTCTTTATTCCTTTGGATAGAGATAAGGTGTGTCTTCATCCTACTCTCCCCAGACCCTACCTTTGTGTGGGATTGTATTGGGCATGTTCGCTTGTTTGTTGATCTATGCAATCATAACAATTTTCTAGGGGATGCATAGTTGAGGAAGATTGAAAAGATGGGTTTATTGAAATATAGAATCCTCTTTTGATCTTATAAAGTCTTAATACTTGTATAATGTATGGAATATATATGTGCAATCTTGTGTATTGCTGTCTTTTATTTGTGTGTAATATATGTGCAATTTTGTGTCTTACTGTCTTTGATTAGCTGGAATCTGGATTTACACCTGACGTCGTATCCTTTGATGTTTTCCATTTTATGTGCATTGAACTACAGTTATTATATTTTTATCAGTATTTTTGGAAATTAGCAATGGCAGTCTGTTTAAATGTAATGTTTGAAAATATGGCCAGGATAGAGGGTGTAGACATTATGAAGACAAGATCTATTTTGTTGATATAAAAGTCAACCTTTGACCATCTAAATAGTCAAGATGGTAGTTTCCAAGAAGACAACATTGACATTCAAGTCCTACCAGAGCCAAGCTCAAGTGCTGGTTAAAACATACATTTTGGCGGATGCTTTTATGCCATACACGTCTGTCCTTGGTGGTATATTTGCTTCCAAAATGGTATGTATAATCATTCCCTTTTATTATGTTTCTTCATTTTACTTATGGATGGAAAACATGATGAGGAAGACTTTTAATGTTAGCGTCTTACTATATTATATGTCAATGTATAGTTTTAGGATACTATGATATTACACTTGTTGTTGCTTATCCGGCACTATTCATTTGTCTTCGTAGCTTTCTATCTCCATATGCTTAAAACAGTTTGCCTGCTTGTTTGTTTGTATTTTTGTTTGCTTTTATCTTGGTATTTATATGTTTGCTTATGAAACCGAGGTCTCTCTAGAAGTAGTCTCTCTTTACCTAGAAATAGAGGTAGGATTTGCCTACATCTCACTTTCCTCAGACCCTACGAATAGCTTTGCTATAAGTAGAATTTATTGAATATTGTTGTTGTATGGAAAACATGATGAGAAAGACCAAACTCAAATGTTGTCGCATCATTAGGTGTGGTACGCCTTTATGTATTTTTTTTTTGTTATGCATCTAAAAATATTAGAGGTAGTCGTTTTGACCCATTTACATGGGTTGCATTTTTTTTTTCATTACAGGTTAAATAAAAAAAGTAGCTAGAAGGAGAATATGTCCAACATTTTGAATGGCACCGAAAGTCTACTTTTGATACATTAAGCTTCCTAAATTATTTATTCAAATATTTAGATTATTATTACTGAAGTAATACTGCCATCTCGATCATGATTAACGTGTTAATTATTTTATAATGCATACACCCTCCTGCACACTTTTTGGAAAAAGATTTAGATTATTATTGTAATAATAGCAAGTTTGTAATTGTAATTAATGCAATAATTATTCATAGAAGTTTCGACATAAATATATTTCTTTGTCAAATCAACCCCACCTCACCTGTTTTGATCCGCACCAAAAAATGATTAGTTGAAACACAAGCCTTCTGATCTGCCCATCCTGTCTTCTTTAGAGGGAAATGAAAATAACAGCTTAGTAATTATATGATTTTTCATCAAGTCATCAGTTTTGTCCCCAAGGGGACATCCTTGGGGTAAGGTGCATCCCCTCGATCCAAAAGGTCAAGAATTCAAATCCTACAAGTTGCAGGCATAAGTGGTTAATAGGAGTAGATAAGGAGCAATTATAAAAGAAAATATATAGATAAATAAAGTTAACAATTTTTGTCTAAATATTTAGAAGATTTCTTCAGGTCTATGATCTTACACAATTGATAAGCACCTTTTACTTCAGAACATATGCCAGCCTTACAAGAATTCAACGGATTGAGTGGAACAACCGGTAAATGCGCTTGGATTTACTTTTTTTTATCTCATACATTTTTATTGTTCACTAACTATTCTTTTTTTTTTTAGCTGTATGTCTCTTACTTCCTTTTGTCCCTTTTTTTCCAATATTTTTTTAAAAAATTTAATCTTTTTATATCGGGTCTCATTTTTTTCAGCGGTATGTCCTCTGTTCATGCCATATTCATTACAGCAATGTCTTTGTACTTTGTGTTCTGGTCAGATCTTTATTCTGATCGATATAATGCTGGTCCTATTACTTTCAGAAGCTCACCACTCTCTACATTTGCATTAGGAGTAAGTGCTAATCATATATTGAATTAGTCCTGCAACTTCTTTCTGTAGCAAATTTGAAACTATAGTCATTGTAGATTATTTTGTTTGGGAACAAAATCTAGTAATCAGTCTCAAACAAACAAACAAACATACCCAGCCCGAAGTTATCGTTTGAAGTTAATCATCCTAACGCTTGTAACGTTATTTTCACAAAATAAGTAAAATGACTTTAAAATTAGTGCAATTTTCACAAAATGAGTAATCAGTCTCAAATAAATTATTAAAAATGTAAAATGTAAGGGTACACATGTTGTATGTTTTCAATCATCGTATAATGTTTTTTAAGCTTGTGGGGTCTGTCATAACTTTTTTAGTATGATTTTAATGCAGGTTTCTGTGGGCTACTTCCTTTCAGACCTTGGAATGATCTTTTGGCTATATCCTGCTTTAGGTGGATTAGAATATGTAAGTTCATCATTAAAGAGGAAGAAGTTTATAACATTTAGGTGATGTTTCCTTTATCTGCAATATGTATTCCAAAGGAATTAAGCATGTTCTCATTTGAACAATTTGTTAAAGCTCACAAAGCGCGCAATCCCACAAGGCGCAACCTGATGTGACCTTTTCGCCTTGCGCCAGAGGCAAATTTCTGGCCAAAACTCTTCTAAATAGATCTGAAACTATTACAATTTGCTAAAACATGTCTAATACATATCTAAAACCCCATAAAAACTGTATTTTTATATTATATGCCTCGCTTAAAAAGTCCTTGTCTTTAAAGCTCCTTTCGCCTTGGCTCTGGGCTCACCCTTTGCATTTTGAGTGCACTTTGCGCCTTCGACAACTGTGACAACATGATATGTGCACAACTTGTTTGACTTGTTTAGATAAATGGGTTATACGGATCATTAACTGACTACATGATTTTAAGTTTTTTTAGGTTAGGTTTGATGTCTTTGACATAAATAAATACATGGGTAATGGGTTGTGTTAGGGTTCATCTATACAAAAATTGCCTCAAGAAAATTTTGTTATAATTATTTCACCAAGAAACAATGAAGAAATTCCGTGCATACATTTTCAAAAGAAATTTTTTTTGCATACATGTTTGGATTTACGTATGTTTATCCAGTATACGTGCACACCAAATTTTTTATTTCTTTTGTTCTGTATATTTTTTATTCGGGGCGTATTACAGGTACTCATTTCTGTTCAAATTTAGTTTTTTATGCAAATTATTTGTACCCCTGGATTTCAGGTTGTTCATCACGCACTTTCAGCGATTGCAGTATCTTATGCCATGTTTACAGGGGAAGGGCAGCTTTACACATTCATGGTCCT
The DNA here is from genome assembly GCA_009363875.1 of Mikania micrantha. Classification (NCBI taxonomy): domain Eukaryota; kingdom Viridiplantae; phylum Streptophyta; class Magnoliopsida; order Asterales; family Asteraceae; genus Mikania; species Mikania micrantha. The sequence continues at coordinate 78,122,581 of CM018681.1, read as the reverse complement.
TATTTCTGAGTTGACAACACCCGAGATCAACTTGAGATGGTATGTTTGAGCAAATGATGTTTTAAATCCGCATATACTTCTTAAATTCAATCAATTTTCTTAATGGATTAGGTACCTGGATACAGCTGGTTTAAAAAAATCTAATGCATATCTGATTAATGGTGTGGTGATATTCTTTGCCTGGATGGTGAGTATAAAATTGCTAATATTCCCATATTACACATGATTTGTTGCTGCTTAATTGGCAAAAATAATTTGCTAAAATTGTTGATTTCCATTATGAGTTGTCTGCTACAGAAAATTGCATCATTATTGATTTCGACCGACAAGATGCAATGATGCATAATATAAATGTCAGAAAATAATAAATTTGTTTATATTATATTTTACAGTTGCTTCATATATTTATCTTTCTAATGCAGGTTGCTAGAATTTTGCTGTTTGTATATATGTTTTACCATGTGTATATGCACTACATTCAGGTAATGTTCTAGTTCACCTGATTTTACACTTTTTCACACCCTTTAAGCTGTGTTATGCCTAAGTCTGGTAAGACAAGCCGGTCAGGTAACAGGTCAAAACGGTCCATTTTGAAAAAGTAGTCTGTGTTCGGGTCAAAGCAGGTTCTCACTAAAATAGGGTGTTTAATCAACGTTATCAAAATGGGCCGTTGTAAAAAAAAAAAAAAAAACTTGTATGTATTGTTGACGGTGTTACAGTAATGGTGTTCGTTAGATGTTGGACGAGTTTTAGAATTTGTCACACTTCACTTATCCGGTTTTTATTATTCAATATCACCTGAAAATTTTCAAAATGCTTGTCCAAACCCCCCCCCCTCTGAAATTCTGAATAAGTGAATATATTCATGAATTTGATATATGTTTATCATGAATATATCTGCAGGTGATCCAGATGCATCAAATTGGGATTCTTTTGGTATTCATGGTTCCATCAGTACTTGCTGCCATGAACTTGATGTGGTTTGGGAAGATTATTAAGGGTATGATGAAGACGTTGGCGAAGAGGCCGTAAATTCATTATAACACGTCTGTCTTTATGTGAATTGATGTCATGCTGGTGTATAAGATGATAGAAGCAGAAAGATAGAATGAAATTGATGACAGAAATTAGTAACCTAACTGGAATTGCTGTAAATCATTTGTTATATAATGGTATAAATATATATCTAGATTATAGCTTTCTAAATTATGATTCTATGTATTTCACTGTTTATTTGGTGGACTCTGTTTTTTGCTTTTGGTGCCTTTGCGAGTTTAGCACCTTGCTGGCTCGTTATTGGGTGTTTTTTAATTGAATTGAGAAGTTTGCCGTTCAAAAAAAATGTATTTTACTGTTCAAATCATGGTGCAGAAATGACCACTGTAAAAATAGTGTGGGCTCAAATCACAAATGTAAAATTAAGTGGTATTTAAAAGTAAAAAATTGTAAAAAGAAAAAGACCTACAAGAAATACAAAAAAATAGTTCTATAAAAACTTTGCACCTCACATAGTTATGCTAGGTTTCGCGTCTCGAGGCTGTGGGAACCAATCTCCTCGGAGCGTGTCGTGCCTTTTTAAACCAAGCTGTCATCATACCATTTCCAACAAGCCATCAGTCTAATCTCATCTTCTAAATCCCATAACTGGCACTAGCCCAACAAACCTGTTCTGTAGGTGCATATGTGTATGAATATGAAAATATGGTTTGTTCATACAATACCAAAAAGCCGCTAATACAAAGTTCCAATCCTAAGGGACTTTCAATCACAAATGTTCTACAAGACATGAAAATCCCCACTCTACTATCAAAACATGATAACCAGTATACTAAAAACTGAATCACAACAGAATCTATAAACATTTTCACTTTTAATAAATTGTGGTTCTAAATTATGTTTAGGGTCTTCACAATAGCCTGCTGAGTGACTTGATGACCGACTTCAGATTTTTCCTCGTGGCTTCATCGCCCGTGAATCCCAGAATATCGGAAGTTAAACTCTGAAAAGCACAAATATTCATCAAGAGATAAAAGTCAAGTAAAGGTGATCACAACCCTATAACTTGTGTATAGGCTAACTTGGGTTGTGTTTTAATCTTAGGAATAATTTCACGCGTATCCACTTCAAAACATGCCATAATATCAAATAATCAATATTTACCTAACAAAAACTCAATATCAAGTATACATTATTTCAAATATATGACTTTTATACAATTTCCTTAAAACTTGTATCGGATACAAGTGAGTTTGGAGTGAAAGGAGAAAGAGAATCTATGATGATCATAAACTGAACTTAATCAAACAATTAAATATGAAATTTAGGAGCTATAAATGGGTAAATTTGATATTAACTTTTATAAAGGGCAAATATAATATTATTCAAGTTTTCAGTGTTTATATGAAATTGCCCCTTTATTTTAGATGGTCAAATCAAACAATTCAATCATAAACCTGTGGCAAGTTTTATTGACAATTTCACATCATTATCATAACAACATTGTTTGTGTAACGAATCACAATTAACTAATTAGTTATCTCACAGAAAATTTTAAAACGGACAAATATGTTTGTGGCTCAATCCGACCTGACCCATCTAAAATAACCTATTTCAAATTTTTCAACCCAACTCCTTGTCATCTGTGACCCAACCCACCCATCATGCAAACTCTACATGTCAACATCAAAAGAACCAGAACAAAAAAGGGAAAAAAAGTATTTGATTAGGTGCAAACCTCTATGTTCTTCAAAGTAAATACAAGTGTATATATGGATTTCTGAATCAACTCAGTGTTCTCTGGAGTCATAATAGATGCATGTGTCTTTCTGTCAAATAAAAAAAAAAACATGATATGTAAATTCAACAGGATACTTCAAACAAAAGAAGAAGAAAAAAAGAGCACAAGGATGCTTGAAATTACAGAGGTACAAAACCCCCTTGGGTACCTCAAATCCTCTGTTGCTAGAGTGAGACTTTTGGTCAAACTTTCAACTTCCTGCAGCAAACCGCTATCTCGAACCTCTGACAGCATAGGTTGAACATCCTCAGCCATGGCTTGGATCTGAGACAAAGTTAGTAAAAGGTTTTAGCATGAAATGTTACCATTAGGGATTCAATGTTGTATGATTTAGATATTCTACTAAATCGATATGTGGATTGCATATTTGATAGGAAGCAATCAATGCCATCTCCAAGAATAAGCAACCAATGTTTTTTATATTTCTAGTGATAACGATACCCTGTTGTGACATCAAAGGGTAGGTCAAGCAAACTTTCGGTTCCAAAACGTTTGTTACTAAATTTATTTGTTGGTAATATGCGAGTCTTTGCATTGTAAAGCTTGTCAAATGTCCACAAATACTATTTTCCTTAGTCACAAAAAATACACCTTGCAGCCATCCAAGCCCTAGGCAAGGTTTCAGCAAATATTACATCTAGATTCCGGCCAATCCTATAAATTCCAACGAACATATGCAAATTCCAATCAAACTTGCTTGAAAATTAAAAAATGGCCTGAACCGATACTATACTAACTAGTCCTTAACCTTGGTTTTAAAATGCGAGATGTGCTCTGATGCATTTGGTTCAAAATCCAATGCGAGCACATCACGTATGTTATGCATTTATTATTAAAAAAAATACTAAAAAACTATTTATTACAACCAAAATAATATTAGGATGAATCCTAGATTGCTAGTAATACTAGGAAGATTATTAAGAGTATTATTAGTCAATAATTATAGGAATATTAGGAAAAAATAGGAATATTAGGAATAGAGATTGTGCTACCATATAAATAGAAAAGAATATTAGGGTTGAGTTGACATTCTCCCGCCGTCATCCCTCCATTGACCTTTTCGGGTCTCCATTGACCTCTCTGGCTCTTTGTAGTATTCTCCATAGCCCTCTCCACAGCCTTCCCCTTCATTGCAAGTGATTTATAGCCTTCTTTCTCTCTTCCTTGACCTTTTCTTTCTCCCTTGATTGATCATTTTACCGAATAATGGTTGATTTTAGAATTGTGTGCATCACTTTGCATCTTGCGAAAAATAGGCGCAACATCCTCACAACATGGAAACGCAACACATCAGGTGTTGCAATGCGCTTCAAGAACCACATCACACATCTTGCGGCATTTTAAAACCAAGCCCTAAACAAGCCTAAAAACATGTCTAAAACCACTAAAAATAGTATGTTTATGTTGTGTGCCTTGCTTATCTCAAGCCCTAACTTATTAAGCTCAATACGCCTTGGCTCAAGGCTCACCTTTTGAGCCTTGCATGTGCCTTGCGCTTTCAACAACTATAAGTCAAGTCAGTTTGTTTACACCCCTAACTAGAAAAAGGATCTTCAAACGTAAACTTCCTAAAAATTGTGAAATCTATATTAATTGTTTTATGCATGCATTAAAGTATCCATGAGGGAGGCATCCTAACATTATGTAATCTTATTATTAAAAGTCATCTAAACCATCTCCTTATGTTTTATGCATTTGGTTATTTGAGCCAACGCATTTGTCTAACTCACCCTTTTCTGTCACACATGTATGTTCATGGGTTACTCACTCTTGAAGTGTATTTTTTTGTCAAAAGATTTTGACATTGAGGCTGCTTCGTCTCCTATTCAACTCATCTTCACACGAAAAATTTGTGTGAAGATAAGTCATTTGGTTCTCTATGCGAGCCTAAAAAACTACAACAATGTGTTTATATCATCCTAAAAGTGAAATTGAAACCATACCTTACCTCAATGGTCACCAACACGTCATGCCACTTTCACCAATATTTGAATACCTGAATTCGAACAAGACCTCACCTAGGTCATGACTAACACCTAATGTCACATCCAACCATGTCCCCAAATCTACATGGAGTTCAAAAACATAGGAAATCACAACCATTGCATGCTTTTTACAAAGATATTCAACTTCTATTTATGATAAGTATTCAATCTATTGTCCAAACAAACACCAAAGATAGTCAAGAGGATGTGTTACCAAACAATTCCACCGTAACCTCCTAAAGTCTCTGAGAAGAATTCCAAGCATGCATTCAATACACGATATCATAGTTGTCAAGGCGCATAGACCTCGCCCGGAGCCTAGGTGCAAGGCTCTTCAAAATTGAGGGGTTTTAGACATGTTTTATGCTTCTTAAGGGCTACTTTAGGTTGAATTTTGTCTTGTTTAGGGCTATTTAAAATGTTTTAGACATGTTTAAACCTATTCAGATGGTTTTTAGCCTACATTTGATTGAAATTTTGGCAAGAAAATGCACCATAGTGCACCTCTCCAGGCAAGGCGCATGTGGCGCACCACGCCCGAGCGCCTAGGTACACAAGACACGTGACATCGATAACTACGCGCAATATCATACAAAATCCTCTCCTTGCATATCATGATATCAATTATCATGTGTTTATTACTAATCCTTATAGGATAACAACTTAGAAAGCAGATGTGACGCTTAAGAAACCAATATGGAAAGAAGTTGTGTTAGATGAAATGAAGGTTATGCAAGACGAAAATATGCGAGGTTTACCAACACTGAAAAAGGAAGTATCAATAAGTGGAATTTTTTTAATAAATACAATTCCAACAACATTCAACAAAATACTGGGCAGTTAACAAGGAGGTAGAATTGCAAATAGTATCTCATGTATATGTGAGGTCATTTTGTTGAACCAAGCGCTAAAGGAGTTGGTAATCCCAGCTGTAACGTTATAACATGAAAATCGCATTGTCGTTAGTATAGCTCAAAACTGCATCCATCAAGATTACACAAAACACGTGGCCATAGATCAATGTTTCATCAACGAAAAAATTAACAATGCTATGTTTGACTTGCCTTCTTGACAAGAGATTTACCTAACAAAAAGCCTTCTTCAACCAAACTTTGAAACTAAGAGATATAGCAGGTTTGCACAATGTATAATATATGCTTTTCAACTCACATATCTTTGATAAGTTCATCGCATGAAAACGCAGACACTATGATGAAAGCTCCCATAGACTCCAATTTGAGATCAAATAACCCAACTAAATCAAGCATAGACTTAATTCTACAAAAAGTATGACAAGCAAAATTTACCAAGAAATGGATGTAAAGATAGACATATCACACCTTCAAGAGCAAAGGTCTTGCTTCTTCAATAATAGCAGCAGCCCGTTCCGCCAATGCATAAGTGTTCGCAACACCGATTTGTTCTACTTCCCGTCCAAGACGTGTAAAAATGCCAACCAATGCATCCAAACTCACACCTTGGTACCCTTTCAACTTTTGTCTGTCACACACAATCATACCTTCTTTAACGCAATTCGGGTCCAAAGGGCCAAAAGAAGGTGTTGGGATTGGATCTCGAGGAGTAATATCAATTATTGTTTCCATGAGAAGACCAGATTGATTCACCTCAATCAATGAATTTCTAGGTATAATTGTTTTATCATCCTCAACCTACATTGCTTAACAATTACCCAATCAAAAACAAGAAAAACAAAGATCTTTTTAAGTCGATTCAAGAATCTAACCTCAACAACAGCTTCAATACTTTTCAAAGACGGATTAACACGAATAACATTACCCACAGTAACCCCTCTGATCCGAACTTGTGTACCCGTTGAAATCCCACAAGCCTGAGAAAACTCAAAAACAGCAAGATACTTTCTGAATCCAGACTTCAACTGAAAAGCTCGTAACCATACCAGACTGAGTGCGAGCAACACCGTGCCGGAAACCAAAAACAACCCAACCCCACCTTCCCAAATACTCCGGCGACCGAACCCAAAATCGCTCAGAGGGCGCAACGTTTGCTTCCAGATGTTTCCGGGCACATCGAACACAACTGCAAGTGGGTTCTTCTTATTGATGTCTGGAGACGACGATGATGAGGGTTGTTGGCTGTTTTCTGTATCTTGAGACGCCGATTTTACAGTAAATCGTAGTCTTTTTTGGGGTATTGAAGGTAATGTGTTTAGGGCCATGAATTGGGATTTGGGGGAGACCCATTGTGCAGGTAACATCATTGTAGGGCAAAATGGAGTGATTACTGTTGAATTCGGAACCGTATTTTGCAATGATCGATGAAATGATGACGAAGTGTCTGAAGAAGAATGGGGCAAAGAGATGAAGCGACAAATTAGTAAAAGAACTGTATTTCAGAAATACAATTTCTGGATAGCCTTCAACCCCAATCATACTATCATGTCATTAACGTGTGTTTTTTTTTTTACAAATAAAAAATAAAAGAATATCAAAAATAAATAAATCTGAAATTTTATTTGGATATTCGAATTTATTCAGAGTTTATTTTTCATTCGGATCAAATTTTGAAAATGGAAAAAAAATGCTTACTCGGAAAAATTATAACCGAAACTGGTTGTACCTTTTGCATGGCCAAAATCTAAATTGAAACCAAAACTAGCCAAAAACAAATAAACCGGTAAAAAAAACTACATCTAACCCTAATCGAAACCGGTTTTCAATTAAAAGAATGTTGTTTGTGCACCTCTACCCAAAATTATAATATGTTGTAGCATGATTTAAAGTCTTCACCTCTATGATAGGAAAGTGTCTTTAACATCAAAAGATATCCTATTTAGGAAAGTGATTAATGGTATTCACAATTCATCACGTACTGGAGGAGTAGCTCCATGTAGATCGATGTTCAAAGGTACATGGGCTAATATTTCAAAGCCGGATGGAGTCTTTCACAAAATAGGTATTAACCAAAAGATGTTGTTTAAAGGAAATGTTGGGGATGTGTCTTCTGTACGTTTTTGGCTAGACTTATGGGTGGGGGAGATTCCTCTATGCTTTAAATTTCCTGATCTTTTCAAACTTGAATCTCAAAAGAATTGTGTGGTGAAAGATAGAATTACAATGGAGAATAATGCACTGTTGTTAAATTGGAGCTGGTCAAGAGCTTTAAACCGAGAGGAGGAGTTTGATGAAGAAGCTATGTGTGCAGCTTTGTTAAGTCAAGTTGAATTGAATCACTCACAGGATAGGTGGGTGTGGCAAGGAGCAAAAGATGGGATCTTCACAGTTAATTCTCTCAAAATGCGGATGAATGAACACAGGTACATCAAACCAAATTTTTTATTTCACTAGAGTAAATGGGTGCCTATTAAAGCAAATGTATTGGCATGGAGAGCTGAAATGGGGCGCCTTCTGACAAGGGATGGCCTAGTGCACAGGAACATTCAGATTGGTTCGAATGTATGCCCTGTCTGTAAAAAGGTGGAGGAGTCTGCGTCCCATATCCTAATTGGGTGTGAGCTTGCTATGGCACTTTGCCAGCAAATCTCGAATTGGTGTAAAGTATCTCCTATTTTCGCTTTTGAGGTTAGGGATCTATTGGAGCTTTTTAAAGTGCACCCAGTCAAAGAGAGTAATAGAAAGGTATTTCATTCCATTATTATCACAGCTTGTTGGTGTTTGTGGAAGTTGAGGAATGAGGTGGTATTTAGTGGGACAAGCCCGTCACTGCACCGGTTGATTGAAGATGTGAAAAGAACAGCTTTTTTATGGTATAAAAATAGGGCGAAAAAAGAAACTTTGGGCTGGGATGAGTGGAGATTTTTTCGTTTGGAGTAAGACGGTTTGTTTGATTGTACTGTATTTAAAATGCTAGCAGCTTGCTAATTTATATTTGGTGATTAATAAAAATTTTTCCCTGTCGTTCAAAAAAAATTTAGGACTTATAAATGCATGACTGTGATTAGGTAATAAAAATTTAAGTCAATAATAAAGCAATTAAGTGCACTGTTTGATATTGTGGTTTCTTAAAGGTAAAATGGCTTTAGTACTTGGGATTTAAAGTAATAACTTTGGGTTTTGTGTTTTGTTTTGTAGTGAGTTTGACTTTTAAATTAACTTTTGTTAGTTTTTCGTTTAAGTAAGTTTAATTTGGCTAAATATCCATAATATTAAAATCCAAATAAATATTAAATAAAATGCCATATGCACCCTTAAATAAAAAATATCATGCCACCTCCATCACCTGCTAGCGCTTATTTCCCCCTGTTACCACCACCACATCGCTAAAAACCAAACCACCCTTATATGCCGATGGTGGTTTCAATGTGTTTGTTATTTGATTGATTTCATAGTCACGTAAGAGTTCCAACCGAGGTCATTCATTTAGTCGTCGAACCTCCATCAAACCACAAGTAATTGTCACTCAACAACCCTAGTTTCAATGATGGTGTGTTGCCTTCCTCCATTTCTACCTTACATACAGGGAGATGCACTTAGGGTGTATATGACAACAAATATAGGGACATGCTACCAAATATTTCATTGATTGTGTGTTATCTTCCTCCTTTTCTATCTTATGTCTTATGGTTTACGAGTGAAAAACATATTGTTATCTATTTTTTCTTTGCTTTTAGGCGCATTTGCTTGACCCAAACTACTTGTCAATTTGTTATCTCCACCTTGATAGTCACACATTCTTCCTCCTCATCACCAGAATCAAAATCATTATTCACTGGGCATGTGTCCATTCCTTGTTTAGCTTTTCTTTTTTTTGCAACATAATTTTTTTTAATATCTTCACGAACATGTGGAGGACACTTGACGCATTTTAGAACATTGTTACAGCTTGTAATGTGTTGTTTTAACTAACATACCCCTTCATATTTAATTTCCACAAAAATTACAAGTAAACCGATTTATATTTCTTGGCTCAGCAGTATCATACTTTCAACTTATGTCACCTAAATTATTCTTGCTCATAACTTGGTCTAACTTTACTACCATCAGCATCTTGTTTCACTGAAATTAATCACAAAATTAGTCTCAATTACGGTATTTCAATGAACAAAAATGTTAGAACAACAAAAATTGTAGAAACATTCTCATAAAGTTTATTTAAAATCACATAATCTCGTTACAAGCTTATAACAAATCAACAATAAGAACACTATCAGATGATTGAAGAACAATTTAAGTGTGAAACATAGTGTTGTAAACAAACTATAATGTTCAATGAATAGCACGTGAATCGTTCGGTGATAAATTCATTCATGATCGCTCATTTAACAAGTGAAACAATAAGAATAAGAACTTTCATTCATTTAGCTTATTGAATAAACACGAATAGAGGTCATGCGTTCATTTGTGTTCATGAACGTAATATGTTCGTTTACGTTTGTTATTATAAAGAACAATAGTTGATTTATAAAAAACATCACTTAATTAGGTTGAACATCGACTGATTAAGGAAGAACAACATCCGATAGACAGGAAGATGAACACACACTAAATAGACAATGTTCGATTAGGTTAAAAGTGAGAATACACGCTGACGCCGGTGTATTTTTTTTACCCATTCAATACACTAGGTGTGTTAATTATTGGGGAAAAATCAAATAAGAAGATTTTATTGCCTAAAAAGAGTAACAATCAATAGAAGTTTAACATGTGACAATGCCTAAGAAGAGATTTTTGTACTTAATTCTTTTTTGTTCTATATTTTTTTGTACTGGATTTTTTTTTTTGTGCTAGTACTGGATTTTTGATTTTTTGTACTGGATTTTTGATTTTTTGTAGTGGATTTTAATTTTTATTTTTATGTACTGGATTTTTGTTTTTATATTATTAGCATGCCATATGTCAAAATTCTATTGCTTCTTACTTTTCTTAAGCAAAAATCTCTCCTCACTATATCTAACGTCGTAATTTGTCTGTTAAGTAAGCCCGTTACCAAATAAAGTTTGTCTAGCCCAAAAAACTAATATGTCTAGCCAAAAGCACCCATTTTATGTACCTTTTTTTACTGCAAACGTTCGGTCACCATGAATCACTCTGATAAATAGATCACACTTTGGCTCGAAAAATGGAGCGTGATGACCTGATCCATCTTCCCAGGAGAAAAATTATAGCTAGGAAAACCGAATGGTTCAACCCAGAACAATATTTGCTCTAGATGAGACCTTAACCCAATAACTTTTATAAAAGAAGTCAAGAGGCTATCACTAAGTTATAAGTCTTATGATCAAAAACGACATGCCTAGTTATGTAAAGCACATGGATGTTCACCTTAATTCGATTCATGCCACACCAAGAAACCCTTTAATTAGGCAAATTATTTGTTTTATTTTCTAGGAGGTCGTATGATATGAATGTGTAAGAGAACAAAGGAATGTGTTTTGATGTTAATTTTAAAAGATTACCTTATATTTTATTTTATAAATAATTGTATATAATCCCTTCATTTAAGGCATAGTTAATTAGAAAAATAGCCCCTTAGTTACAAGATGACATTTTAGTTATTTCAATAAGAATATTAGTTTTTAAACCAAACAAAAATATAGACCCAAACCTACAAGTTAAACCCTTAATATCAAAGTTATTTTTCAGGTAAGAGAAACAAACCTAAAACTAAAATCTAATGTCCTGTTTTCGAGTTTTATAAACAAAAGAAAAACTACAGAATGAAACTTAAAAGAGAAAAGAAGAGAGGAAAATATATATTTTGTTTCATGCTTCAAAATTCGAAGGAAGATAAAAGAAAACAAAGATTTTTCATGTTTATAAGTTGAAAGAAAGAGGAATAAAATGTATAAATTTACATTTATACCCTTCACAAGTTTTATTATAAGTTAAACTAGAAAAGTTACCCGCCCGCTACCGTGGGCGGTACAATTAAGACCTATGTGTTGCAACGTGGTGGCTTAATTAAAACAAACATATGAACTTACGATTTATCTCATTAAATCGTAGATAGACAACATTATTGCGTCACATACATTGCGGTATATGAAGTTTAAGAAAATCAAAACTTTGATATACAACAATATTGTGCCCTATACGTTACTATACATAAATTTAAAAAAATAATAATTGGATAAGGTATAACCAACGATTATATAATTGACGATATAACATGTCACCGTAGAATGATATAACCAACTATTATATATAAATTTAAATTAACAAAGGAAAACTATCATGAAAAATCTTATCGTATATAATACATGAGATAATATTTAAAAAAATAGGAAAATGTATATGACAAATGAATACCGAAAGCACGTGAAGTCGCATGTTTACGAATTTAAGTACATATGCTACGTCCCATGTGTATAAAGCAGTTGTATAAATTTACGATGACGTGATTTTGGAGATCGAAACATATACAGAAAAAAATTATAAAACGGTGATATGTTATTAAGTTGATGTAGGTACCGATCTCTTTAATTTTCACTAACACCACATCATTGTAGATCGATATAACCGACGGTTATATATATACATATATATAATTATTAAAGAAAAATTATCGTAAAAAATCATATTGTATTTTTGTGTATCACAGAAGATAATATTTTAAAATATTGGAAAATTATAACACAATTGAAAACTGAAAGCACCGTGAAGCATGATGTTTATGAATTTTGTTGCATGTGTTATGTATTTATAAAAAACAATTGTATAAAGTAACAATGACATGATTTTGGAGATCAAAACATAAATAAAAAACATACATAAAATGATGAGATGTTATTAAGTCGATGTAGGTGTGAGTTTCATTTTCACTAACAACACGTCACTATAAGACAATATAACTAACGATTATATACACACACACATATATATAGGGAGATGATCATAACTTAACCCTTTCTTATTGTGTTAACCGAATAACTACATCTTATTACTTTAGAGCCCACATTAAAGTAAATCTAAAGGTGTATATTTTTTCTTTTTTTAATTAATTTAATTAATATAGGGTCCACTTGCATTAATAAAAAAAGAAGAAAAAACCTACACTTTTAGATTTACTTTAATGTGGGCCTTAAAGTAATAGGATGTAGTTATTCGATTAACGTAATAAACATTAGTTAACAAAGAAACCACACCCTATATATATGTGTGTGTATATATAGGTATAGATAATTTGAAAACCACTTTCTGAATGTGAAAACTATGAAAATAATGTAAAAACAGTTTATTTTTCTGATTTTTTTACAGGTTTGCAATAACATTATTTGGTACATTTTTATAAAGATGTTACGTATGCTTTACGTGGGTTTACAAAATATTTATTTTAAAAATTTACTCGTCATTTTTTTGATATTTTTTATAAAAATGTCAATAATGCTACAAATTTGTAAAAAAAATTGACAAAAAACGTTTTTTTATATTATTTTTACGTGGTTTTCATAGTTTACACACTAAGGTGGTGTTTGTTTTTTAAGAGGTAAAACATCTGCAGTCTGCGGACCACGTCTGCAAACATCTTTTGCAGAAGAGGTGGACCAAACCCCTGCAAGAAGAGCTTTTGGGGGTGTTTGTTTTTCACAACCTCTTCAAACTCTTCCCAACCCACCGTCCCCAACCCCACTGTATTAAACCCCACCGTCGACCACCGTCTTCATCTCCGACCATTGAGCCACAACCGTCCACCACCGTCTTCATCTCCGACCGTCCTTCTCCACCTACCGTTGAGCCACCACCGTCCTCATCATCAAACCCCTACCGTCGATCGAAGGAACCAGAGCCAGTGGAGGAGACGTCGACTAGGGTTTCAATCGTTCTAGGGTTTCGATCGCGACTAGGGTTTCGATCGCGACAAGGGTTCGCAGATGGGAAGAACAGCGACGGTGGAGGAGGAAACCGCGATTAGGGTTTCGATCGTCGCAGGTTTCGATCAAACAAGGGTTCGCGAATAGGGTTTCGATCGAACCAGGGAGGGTTCGCGACTAGGGTTCGGTGGAGGAGGGCGGCGGCTAGGGCGGTGGAGGAGGAGAGCGCGACTAGGGCGGCGGCGGCGGAGATAGGTGGAGGAGGGCGGCGACGGTGGAGATCAGCCCTTGTGTTCGCCGATGGGAAGAAAGAAAAGGTTTGAAGAGGTTGGAAGAGGTGAGAAGTGGATGGTCCACCTCTTCTCCAAGAAGAGATCTCGCAGACGTTTTTTAATGAAATGTCTGCGAGAAAACAAACACCCTACATCTTTCCTTGGTCTGCGGGGTGCAGACAAAAGAGGTTTCGCAGACCTTCGCAGACGTTTTTTGAAAAAACAAACAGCCCCTAAGAAGTGTTTTAAAAGTATATTTCTCCTATACATATATAATAGATATCTATATATATTAAAAAAAAGTCACCACGGTATATTAGAAAATTATCAATAAGTTACGTCATTTAAAAAAATGTTAAAGAATGTGAAAACAATTGAAGTATAGGTAAAAGGTTATCATGTTATTATAATAAATTGACATACAAAGCCTGCAAACGTTTTAAAAAAAGTTAAAATAAGTATGTAACCTAATCGGAAACATAGGCGGAATCGGTTTTGAATAATTTTTATGACGAAACGTATAAAAGTAAAAATATATTAGAGTTAACCCTATGAAAAACATAAACAAACTTGATTATGAATAATATTTATATTGAAAAGTAGATTTAAAAAAGTTACAAACATTAATGTAAGTTATACTAAAAGTTTATATTTTATATTATATATGAGTGGAATATACTATCTTTTCTAAACAATCATTTGTTTGAAATCCAGACAAACAATAAATATATATTTGATTATATGTGGTGGTGTTTTCTTAGTTGAGCCAAATTAAAAAGGAAAATAAAAAAAAAACTCTAGTAGAGGCTAGAACCTAAGACTAGGCCTGTAAACGAACCGAACAGTTCATGAACTGTTCGTGAATTGTTCGGTAAGAAGTTCGTTTATATTCGTTTATTTAATAAATGAACGAACACGAACATAAAATTTGTGTTCGTTTAATTAAATGAACGAACATGAACACACCTTGTGTTCGTTTATTTATGTTCATGAACAGTTCGGTTATGTTCGTTTATTAACGTTCGTTTATTTGTGTTCGTTAGTGTTCGTTAACTACGTAATGTTAGTGTTTGCTCGGTTAACTGACTAATTTACGAATGATTTGTATTTACATTTAAAAGACTTGTCGTTTGTGCTCGTTTATACTTGTTCAATTGTGTTCGTTTATGTTTGTTCAACAGTGTTCCCGTTCGTTTATGATTGTTCAATGGTGTTAAAAAATGTCCATTTATGTTTGCTCATTTATTTTAGTTCGTTTGTGTTCATTAATGTTCATGAACAGTTCGTTTAATTTATTAATGAACGAACACAAACGAACACGAACATATTCATTTTCTTAATAAACGAACACGAACACAAAATTCATGTTCGTTAATGTGTTCGTGTTCGTGTTCGGTTAAAGTTAAATGAACGAACACGAACATGCATGTGTTCGTGTTCGTTCGGTTCATTTACAGGCCTACCTACGACCCCTTGTTTCACAAGCAAAGAATCAACCAACTCCTCCAATCTAGTACAGTGTGTACCTGATTGAAAGAATATACTTTCTATAGAAGCTTTTTTTATTATTATAATGACCACCGACGTTGCATTTTAAGTATACATATAATAAAATGAAAAAAAGTTAGTAAATAAAAAACTTTATAATTTTTTTTTGACATCCTTTTTTGATTGAAAACCTAGTTTGAAGAAAAACTATTAATAATTTTTCTTGGCAATCAATGATGTATTGTTCTAGTGGTAAGATGAATGTATGGAGGAAATGATAGAAGACCAAGGTCTTGGGTTCAATTTTTGATCTCACCCGGTTTTACCGGCCTTCCACCGTCATGACTTTAGGCGGGTGGTTGAGTCGGATTTTCTCCGGGAATTGATGGCTGGTGGGCTAGAGACTCCGTCCGTCTGGGCTAGTGACCAACTAGGCATCCTTTAGCCATTAGAAGCCACATACGAAGTACCCAACAGTTAATTAATTGGCTATTAAAAAAAAATTAATTTTCCTTGGCTTCCTTTCCCTTGAATACTATTAAATAAAAAGTTCAAAAACACAAATATTTTTCTAGTTTTTTTTTTTTTTAATTTCTTTTATTTTTATTGTTAAAATAATAAAAATAAATGAGTTTCGAAGGGGTTATAAAACGCCCAAACCCTAATTAACCCTCCTTTTCCAATCGCAGCGACGTGAGGTAGGTCGAAGAGCAGAAGAAAGCAAAAATGGCGAAATCCATGAGATGCAAGAGAGAAAAGAGATTGAGGGCCATTAAAAGGGAGATGGTTGCTCCATTGTACGAAAAGAAAGAAGAAGCCAAGCTTCAAGCTCTTCAAGCTGCTCTTAACGCACCAAAGCTCCCTGTTCGTACTCGCCGGGACGAATCAACTTCCATGGATGCTTCCTTATACGCCTCCGACATGGGTACTTCCTCCTTCTGTACAACTTTGTATCAATCATAAATCGTCCAAAAAATACAGGGGAATTTCAGCCTGTACTTTGTGGTTGATTGATATGTCTTTAATCTGTTTAATGTTACAATAAAAGTATAAAACATATTAATGTTAGAACAAAACAATGAAACATATATTTATATATTTATATTTATGTATATAGGGGTGGGTTCATTAGAGAACCTCGAAAAACTAGGGAATCTCATTGAACCAACTCAAGCAGACTACGATTTAATTCAATTCAGCGGCAATATATGTACACACATACACACACGCGTATATGTATATAGAGGATGTTCAATTGAGAACCAATGTTAATTGATAACTAGAAAACCATTTCTAGCCAAAGTTTGAATATTTTCAAGTAAAGTTACTTTTATACTCCCTTAAATCTCAAACACCCACACGTATATATGTACATAGAGGATGTTGAATTGAGAACTTAAAGATTCATTTCTAGGCACAAGTTTGAATGACATAAAAGTAACTTCTCCTTTTCAAGAGAAGTTACTTTTATACCCATTAAATTATGTGGTTATAAATGGTTCTTTTTAGTTCGCTACATTTTATTGGTTCTCATTTGAATGAATCACTATGTAAATACACACACACATATGTGTGTGTGTATAAATATAGGGATGTTGTTTTTATTTCTGTACAACTTGTTGGTTCTCATTTAAATGAATTCCTATATATGTGTGTGTGTGTGTGTATTGGCGAGTTGGTTCTAACACAACCGGAATGAGTTCAATCAAAGTTTGTTTCCGCTGAATTCTTGTGGTTCTCTAGTTTTTCAAGGATTCTTAACAAACCTTATTATATATATGTATTATAAGGTCGACCTGCCATCTTGTTTAACCTTTTAATTACAGCCTGCTAGGCGTCAATCCATTTATAACCCGTTTAGTTTACAAGTTGATTATCACTCATTTAAGCTTCATTTAGATTAATGGGTTATACCGTTTATGTCTTGGTAATGATGTTATGTTCACTTTCATCAATTCAATCATGCCTGACAAAATGGTCGGATCGGGTCGGGTAACAGGTCAAGACAGTTGCGGGTCATGGTGAGTTTTAAGAAAAATCAGTTTGTATCTAAATGAGTTGGTTTTAAAAAACAACAATTTATTTCAAGTTAAAATGAGTTGTAACAAAACAAATAGTTTATTTTAATAATTTTTAATGATTTTCTCATCAAATATATTATTGATCATTTTTACTCATTTGAATCAATTATTTTCACATATTTTTTAAGCTATACATCTTGACCCGCATTGTGTTTTAGTGCTACCCATCTCAACCCGTTTATATTATAAATGCTACCTATTTTAACCCAAAGTACAATAATTGATACCTAAATCTACCAATTTGTCTTGCTATGGGTCAAGATTGCCATGTCTAAATTCAATCCATCAACCCACAACCCTTCTTTTAATTTGGAGAGTGCCTCTTGTCGTTTAAAAGATTTTCGTATGTTTCTTAATCTTGTATAATGTAGCAGATGTGGAAATGGATGAAGGCAACCAGACCACAAAGTCATTGAAACCTATAGGGAAAAGGTTGAAGAAAAAACTGAAACTCCGCAAAAAGAAGTATAGAGGCAAAGGCAAGATAAAGAAGAAGAACATTTAGTTCCTTTGGAAGCCAAATACTCTCATTGTTTGCTACAAGATATCAAAGTTCAGAGTTTTGCAGGTATGTTCTTTGCTTTGAGCCTCAAGTATGTTGGTAATTAACACAAATATTGTTGCTAACAGCTATGGATTAGTTTTATGCTATGAAATACTGTATTCCATGAGAGAATAAATGTTTGATGCTATTCGTAATTCATCGCTATGTTATTTATTGTGTGGTATGAATTTTTTTATAAATGCTGCCAATGTTGAAATGCATTATGGGTCGGAATTAGCCCGTGTTAGGCTGCTAGCTGCCGCTCAGATGGACCGTTTAGAGTTCGAGTTTTGTGTCGTGTGATCGGTCCTAGTTGGTTACTTCGGTATCAGAAAGTGACATTGATTTAGACCTGGTTTCTTTAACCGGCCAGGCTTGTTTATGACTGTTATCCATATTTTTTTTTCGTGTTTAGTTTTTATATTTTTTTAAGTGGTCGTTAATCATGAAGATATAACTAGGGGTATGCAGAAAACCGACTTAACCGATCCGTAACCAGTTTAACCGAGGAAACCGAACCGAATGAAAAATCGATGGTTCAGTTAAACAGTTTTTTAATAACCGAAATTACTGGTTCGGTTTTTGTTATCTGTTTTTCTGTAACCGTCATAACCGAACCGCTTAAATCACTATCAATATATTAATCTTTAATTATATTTATATTAGAAAATATCAAAGTTCAATTAAATGTATAATTTATGGTGTCTTCGATTTCCCTTGAAAAAAGTCAACAAAAGATGTTTTCCTAATTTCTTTTATCACTTTCTTAAGATAATGAAGACTAGATTTAAACGTTCATCACCCTATTTTATCGGAATTTTGGCATTTTAACATTTTGAATGTTTGTTTGAATTTATGGATTAGATGTTATCGTTTTGTTCTCGTTTTTGTTAAACGTTTGTTTGAATTCATGGATATCGTTTTGTTAATTGATATTAATATTATTGAATATATTTAATGGTTTACCGACCTATAACCGACCAATTATAACCATCATAACCGCTTAATTGAAATCGCCATAACCAATTTTTTTATGGTCATCATATTGGTTAACCGACATCTCGGTCATGGTTATTATTTTATGTGAAAACCGAACCTAACCGAACCATGCACACCACTAGATATAACCACAGTGATATAATTTATATAATGTTCTTAAGCTTCTAAAACATTGGAAAAATAAAAAATGTTAATTGCTCTCCATCATAATGATTTACCTTCCTGCATTTTTGACGAAGTTTATTTAGTTTTTTTTTTTTTAAAACAGTTACATATGTCCTCTACAAATTTTATTAATATATGTACGTACCAACTCAAAAAATAAATTAAATATATCTCTAAACCAAAACTGAAAATATCAAATTTGACCGTTTTAATATATTTTATTAAAAATAGAATATAGAAGTTGTTTTACCCTTCTTTTTTGACAAAATTTAAATATTACAAATCTACCCATTTCTAATAGTTTTTTTCCTTTCCTTTTTTACTATTTTTTAGCTTATTCCTTTCTTTTTTTACTTATTTTTTTATGGCTTTTTAATTTTTAGTTTTTTTGCCTTTTTCTTTTTTGATGGAGGAGGTACCGACATAGTATTGGGAAAAACCGGTGCTAAAACTGTCGATGAGAAACATTTGCTAACTAAGTTTAGGTTAAGCGATAATGATAACATTGTAATATATTGTCTAAATAAATGGCCAGAATCAAACTCAAGAAAATAAAAAGGAAGAAGACTTTTTATGCTGATTAAATTTGACAAAAAACAAATCAAGAAAGTAAAGATACTTGTTAGAAGAATCTGACATATTCTCAATGATGATATAATAGATATGATCATGAAATCTTCTTTAATGTCCAATTTATGATGGATAATTCATATGATGTTCTTTACTTTTGATAAATTTTGATTAGAGAAAACATTATGTGAGTGAAATGACTATTTGAACATTAAGAAGAATTCGTGTATGATGTCTTAATATTTATAGTTTTATGGAAGAGTAATATTGTCCATTAAAATATTGTCATAGAGATGTTATAATCAGGGACGAAGCTTACAAGGGGCCGGGGTGCCTCGGCTACCCCTGTTTTTTCACTCAAAGAGTCGATATAATAGTATTTCGTCGGAAAATCCTTCGGTTTTGTTCGTTTTTTTCTTAAAAATCCTTCGGCCCTTTGTTGTCAAAAGCGAGCGCTTCAACGCCTAGGCGCAAAAATTAAGCTCAGCGCAATGGATGCGCCTGTGGAAGACGTAGGCGCAGCGTAGGGAGTTTTTTCTCAGGCGAGCAGAGGCGGTGGTTTTGGGTGGTCAGGCGCGGCGCACAGAGCGGTGGCCAAAAAAAAAAAGCGCACATCGTAATTTTTTTTTAAATTATTATTTTAGGGATAAATTTTATTATATACGGTTACTATTTTTTTAATTAATTGATTAAACATTTATGGAAATTGGATTTTATGTATCATCGATTTTTCATATACAACTGCTTCTCCCGATATCACCGTTCCAAATTCTTCAATTTAGCTATCGGTTCTTCCAGTCGGCTTCTTCCATTCAACTCCATAAACTTGAAGACTAAGGTTGGTACTGAAAATTCTCAACTTTTGATTTCAATTTGATAAACAGAGTCGCACGATTTCATCTATGTTTCGGATTTTTGCTTAATCGTAATTCTCAATTTGCTTAATCGTTGCATCTCTGTTTTTGTTTTGATTCAATCGTATTATTTGATTTGATTCAATCGTATTATTTAATCGTTGCATCTCTGTTTCTGTTTTGATTTGCTTAATCATTGCATCTCAATTTTGCATGTCTGACATCTGTTACTCTGTTTTAATTGCATCTCAATTTTTTGATTAATTTTTTAATACTAATTTACAGATTATCAAATATATCATTTTAATGTTTATTTTTTGAGTTAGTATGAAATTGGTTTTTATCATTTGCTAATTAATATGAATTGGAATTTTGCAAGAAAGTATATTATGTTATATTTTAAAGTATAAGTGTGTAATTATATTTTATTTTTCTATTATGTTTGCGCTTTTTTTTCCTCAAGCTAGCGCTTTTTTTGCGCATAGCGCCTTAAGTGCGCCTAACGCCTTTGACAACTATGCTTCGGCCTTCTCCGTTTTCGTCCTAAAAATCCTTCGGCTCCCTCCGTTTTCTTCTTAAAAATCTTTCGGCTCCCTCTGACTTTTTTTCCAAGCTCCGTCACTGGTTATAATGCAATTATTAATAAATTGACAATTATATCAATTTATACATAAGGAATTATTGGTTGTCATCCTATCATCATGAATCGTGGTTCAAACCAACCTAACAAATGTTACACGCATGATAGGATGACCAAGTACCAAATCAAAATTACAAAGCTTGATACAATAAAATTTTTTGGTGGTGCTAATAGCGACAACGGTGGGAACCAACTTACTTAACGAAAAAAGTTGATCGGTGTCTCGCAAATCTGTGATCACGTCAGCGATGGTTGAAACATCGCAACCACCTTCAATCGATAATAAAACAGCGACAGGTGATCTTTATGATGGTGTTCGAGTTTGATGGTGATAAAAGGAGAGACCAAATTTGATCTAGACAAGCAGACAACTACAAGTCTACAACATAAGCCAATGGTTTTAGTGATGATAACGTGTTGTATATTATGAACAACTCAATTTAAATAAACTTTATATAGAAAAGTAGTAATAATAAACATGTCTCAAGAGTATAACTGTTGAAAAACTTGAAACTCGTTTGATGCTAGTTCAGAAAAGGCTTGAAGAAACTCGTTTGAATTTTGCTCAGCTGTAAATTAGCCGAGCATAGTTTGGTTTCTATACAATCGGATCACGAGCCATCTTAAGCTTGCTCATTAGTTGCTCGCTCATTGGTCGGCGGCTCGAATACTTGATTGTTTGGCTCGTTTAAGTATAACACAATTTACACACACGCACGTTTAAGTATAACTCTATGTGTATGTATTTAATCTAATATAAGGAATAGAATATATAAATGCTTGAATCCTAATAACTAATACATAGCTCATATACGCGGCCTCAACCCTCATCTTCATTCTTAGTTAACTAATAAATGATAATATTTTGAACTATGCAAAAATGTTTTACCTTTTTATAATGCTAAGGTATTAGGCCAATTGTAATTTGTAAATTTAATTTATGTTTGGTATATTTATATGGTTCAACTTATTATTTTTTTAATTATTAAGTTTGTGATTAATATAGACGTTTTTGAATTTGTATCAACTTTTATTTTGAACCAAGCAAACCGAACCTATCTAAGCCATCCGGTTTGTAAATAAGTCAAACATAAACACAACATTTGGCAACACTTAGTTTGGAAACAAGTTGAGTGATTTGTTTTTGATAAAATTAATATCAAAACATTATACCGACTTTGGTATAGGGGAGGGTTCAAATGAAAACTACCTATTTTTAAGAAAACTAAAAAAACTTCTTTCAACCAATCACATAATTCTATATATTTTATTTAATTTTCTTTTTTAAAGGGCATTTTAGTAAAACTAATATCCATTATTTTAGGAATTTATTTTTATAACTTGAATATTTGAATTTACTCATTTTTAAACAAACCTAAACTCATTATCATCACCGTCATTTTTCATCACCGCCTTCTCGTAAACCCTACAAATGGGAAGCAATGTAAATTCAGGAGCAATGGGAAAACTACTACCTTTGGAATTCGTTGTCACAAGATTACATATTCAATTACTCACATGGGTTCAAAAGATCATCAACATCATCTTAAGATTAGATCCAGAGAGATAATACGATTAGGTTACAAGGATTTGAGCCACCAACTTCATCACTAGTCGGATTAGAACATACAGGTGAGGATGGTTTACCGACGGTTTACAGAGCCGGGATGCTATCATATATGCTTAATTTCCCAGGTAGGTTATTAATGTGCAAGCTACAAACAAAAATCTTGGAAACCCTAGACCACAAGATCTAATCCAACAAACCCATCTATGTTTTCTGACTATATCTTTGTTGAATGTGGTATCCTTGCAATTGATGAGTCAAACGCAACTTGTGGGAAGAGATTAGCATCTATCGGGTTAGACAACACCGAGGTCAATAGGTAAGCTTATATACAGCTTCTTTTGACCACACCCGGGTTGGGTCAGTACATATATGGTTCCATCCTATTTGAGGAAACCTTGTTTCAGTCAACCACAGATGGAAAGAAAATAGTTGACTGCCTGCGTGAACAGAACATTGAACCTGGAATCAAAGTTGATAAGGTAGAACCAAATGACTGATGATTCTAGATTTTATTTGAACTGTTTAATTATTTTCTTATGTATTTGAGTATATTTTGTTTTCTGACTACAAACAAAAATCATGAGTTTGTGTATTAGAGTTTGAACTTATTTGAATTTAGAGATTTGTGAATCTAGCATATATAGCTCCAATAGTTTGATTTGTATTCATGTTTACTTTTATTTCATTTATTACATATATGTAATCAGATATGTATGCAACCATATAGATGATTACATATATGTAATCATGTATATATGAACCAGATATATGAATACTTTTATGTAATCAGGTATATATGAAACCATGTATATGATTACATACACGTAATCATAATATTAGGTATAATTACATAGATGATTACATATATGAAATACGCTTTTATTTGATTACTTACATATATTTAATGAGATATATATGTAACCATATAGATGATTACATATATGTAATCAAGTATTTGAATGTAACCACGTATATGATTACATATATGTAATCATAAATTTAGATTTGACAGAAAAAATCATAATTTTAATGCGATATATATGTAACCACATAGATGATTACATATATGTAATCAAGTATATCATGTATGTAACACTTAGTATATGATTACACATATGTAACTTGCTATATAATTATATATGTAATCATGTATGTAACACCTAGATATATATGTTACCAGGTATAATCATGTATGTAACACCTAGTATATGATTACATATATGTAATCATATAATTTGTTTGAAAAATTTAGATTTTTTGAATCATGTATGTAACACCTAAATATATATGTGACCATGTATATGATTACATATATGTAATCATATATTTTGGTTGAAAATTTCAGATTTTTGAATCAAAATATCCATCTTGTTTGAATTCAATTTTTTGAGTGAAAAAAATATATTTTTTTTTAAATTAATTTTTGTATATAATTGATGAGAGAGGAGAGAGATGAGAGATTTTAGGAATTTTATTTAATATATGAGAGATAATATATTTATTTGGACTAATATACCCTTATAGTCATATAATTAAATCTCTTGATTGTTATTTAATTACAATCTTGCCACTATTGATCTCAACCATTGATTAGATTAATCAATGGTGGATTAAAGGTTTTCTTGGTTTTCTTAAAAATAAGGGTTTTTAATAGAACCTCCCCCTTTGGTATATGTGCATAAATTAATTATTAATATTAAAATAATCTAAAAATTAATTATTAATATTAAAATAATCCAACTAATATCAAAACTGCTTAACGAAATACTTTTTTCAAACTGCAAATATATCTTACGTCATCTCTTAAACTAAATATTTGATGAAAAAGACGAAACATTTAACAAGCAAACTAGTCCTATACATTAATAGAATATTAACTCGAGTATTTTGGATTTTGGATGTTATGAAAATATGCTTTATTTTTTTGCTAGAAAACAACCTCCCTCTTTTCTAATTTCTATCCAAGGAGTTGCTGATAAACAAACCCTTTAATGGGTAAAATGTCTGAATAATTCAACATGTGTTTCAGCTTTTAAAGATTTGTTTATCGATTCATATGTGTAGTTAAGAGGCAACCAAACAGGCAAACCTCTGAACAATTAAGATGCAGTCTTTTAATAGAATCATTAAGAGACTATTAAATAACCCCTAAAAGGTGTGGTATGTAGGGAGAATCATAAACAATAATATTATAAATGCTTCTCACATATTTTTTGAGTGTTTCCCAATTTCCATTGCACATTAACCTTCACAAAATAAAAGAAAAACATATTGAAATTAAAAGATTTTTAAAGAAAATCACAATTAGCAGTCTTGAAATTGAGCCATGGATTATTATTCCTTGTCTGTTTGATTCAAACATCAAAGGCCAAAGCCAAAGAGAAAGATGGTATCAAGCACAGGAAACCTTTTGCAACTTGCAAGTGACACAGTGGTTAGCTCAATGATCATCTTCTTCTTCACAGAACTTAGAATATTGATCACAGTCCATTAGCGATTTTACTTCGTCGGTGTTACTCATCTCAACCTTTATGATCCATCCCTTCTCATACGGGCTTCCGTTCACCTAAACACGTACATAATTATGATTCAACTTTTAATCCTAAACACCACCTTTAGGCGTTTTAACACTATAAGAAACCATTTTAGCCCACTTACCTAATTTTTTTTAGAACGGCACATTGACACACCCTCTAAAACTACGCCTAATTATACAGTACCTGTCCACTATAAGACATGGAACCTTTAACCTCATAGGCTACATGCCCTTTAGTGGCCACTTAACTATTAACTTCATATATTTTGACACTAAAACTCGTATATTTATCCCAAAAGCCGATGCGTGATGTGCGCACATCACGTATATGAAATGAATGCATCACATATCCCATGCATTAGTTGTTAATAAAATACTACAAAATTATTTATAAATAATATTTTAAATTATTAACTTTTGAAATACAATCTCTGGTCAGATACGTTAAATCCATGGTCTAACTTGTTCAAATACTTAAAACCTGATGACGGAGGATGCATAAACTCCAACCATCTAGTTAAACACGTTAAGGTAACAAGATCATACTCATCCCCGCCAAGCATGGCAAGGAATCCAGGATAAGGAACCTAAAGGCGGGAAAAGGTACTGGAAGGTGAGCGCGTATTCTACCCAAAAGGGAGGCAGGAACAAGGAATAAAAGGAGTATAAACCAAATCTTCCCACTTTAGTGAAAAAGGCAAGCTGACCCCCGAAACCAAATGGTGAAGGGACAAGCTGACCCCCGAAACCAAAAGGTGAAGGGACAAGCTGATTGTTGCAGGCTGGAGCTCAAGGAGCTACAATAGTCAACTTATTATACGCAAATAGCAAAATCAGAGGTTACCAAGGAAAGAACGGTTAAGCTTAAAAGATTAAGACCTCCAAAAAGAAACCGACTTCCAGTATAGGTAAGAGTAGGATGAAAGTAGAGAAGATAAGTCCGTTCGTCTACAAAAAAAATACTTTTACTTGCTTCACGTTCAAGAGAACTCTCATGTTGGAGTCTTGACCACAGGAGAATCCTCCTATGGTAAGGCTAATGGAGAGTTACTTCTCAATCAGTAGTAAGATTTGTTCCATAAATTGTTAAATTTATTCAATAAGATTTCAAAAACTAAGAGCCAATGCAATTGATGGTCAATACTAGTGACGGCATGATGTGTCGCATAATGCATCAGATCGCATCAGCGCATTATGCGCCCTTGATGTATGCATCATGGAATCACCTTGCAGGCTCGCATCAACTGCAGTGATTGTGATCTCATCACCGTATGTTCGTATCATCACATCAGCATTTTAACCAGTTGCATAAGGTCTGGAAAACTGAAAAATAATGAGCTGACTTACCAAGCCCGGTGAGCTGTTGAGTTCCTCATTAACTTGAACCACTTTGCCAGAAACAGGAGAGTTAATATCACTAGTAGCCTTGACACTTTCCACTGCACCAAAACCGTTACCTTGGGTTACTGCTGACCCAATTTCTGGCAACTCAACATACACCACATCACCCAAATGATCCTGGGCATGGTCTGTAATCCCTATGGTTGCTGAGTTACCTTCGATTTTCGCCCATTCATGGGAGTCAGCATACTTCAGATCCTTCAAAACTGGCAGAAAATTTACAGTTATGAGTCATAATACAGATTTAAAGCCTCTGTATATAATTATATATCCCTAAAAAACTTTCAACTGCTAACCATCGTTCGTTTTTCGATTCAAAAACGAAAGTGACAGACAAACAAGCAATTGGATGATCACGGAGAACTTGAATCGCTTCACATGATCGAACATGATTCAATTTAGGTCGAATTAATGAAATCGATTGAAGAAAGCGTTTTTCTACACGGATCATACAAAATCAAACGATGAAAACCCTAGATCAAATACAGAAGGAATTGGGAAAGGTGATGGAAGTGGAGTGATTACCAGAAGCAAAACCTCTGTTGAAAGTTGAAATCTTGAGGTATGAAGCAGCTTTGATTGCCCAAAACCTTGATGCCATAACCATTGTTTGTGGTTGATAGATTCACCAACCAGAAGCAGAAGCAGAAGGAGAAGGTCTTCCACTGTTGGTATGCGAACAGGCAGTTGGTGTGTTTGGGTTAATGCTTCCACTAATGCGTGTCTGCTGTTTTTGTGGGTTGATGGGTCACCTCGTTACTTTGAGGTAA
This sequence comes from Mikania micrantha, assembly GCA_009363875.1. NCBI lineage: Eukaryota > Viridiplantae > Streptophyta > Magnoliopsida > Asterales > Asteraceae > Mikania > Mikania micrantha. The sequence goes on along the minus strand of CM018681.1, from coordinate 78,095,160 downwards.
GGTAAGATCTAAAACACAATTTTTTTTTTTTTTAAAGACCATGGGTATCATGCCCTATGACCCAATCACTCCATCTATGCGTCACGTAGGCATCACCACGTAGGCACTCACTACAACCACTCACCCCATCATTTTGGTGGAAATGCCCCTTTATCCACTCACTTTACGTCATCATTCCTTTTTAAATTAAAATAATATATAATTAATGTTAAATTAAAAAAAATTACATAAAATTATAAAAAAAATTACAAATTAACAAAAAAAAATTACAAATTAATAAAAAAATTACAAATTAATAAAAAAAATTACAAATTAATAAAAAAAATACAAATTAATAAACTTCACGATTTTTCCATAAATGTTCAATCAAATCGGCTTTGAGATTCGCATGTGTATCCTCGTTACGAAGCATTCGACGGTTTGCTTGTTTTTCCTCGTCGCTGATCTCCACATGCTCCAACAAATTCGGATCGTCTTCTTCATAGAATTCACATATGGTTTGGCCGTTATCTTCGATTATCATGTTGTGTAGTATCACACATGCGTATAACGCGTTTCGGATCCGACTTGGCTTCCAAGCTCTTACAAGGTGTTGAATCATGTGCCACTTCTGTTTTAGAACGCCGAATGCTCGTTCAATATCCTTTCTTGCCACCTCTTGACGATTCTGGAAATACAGACGTTTATCATCTTCAGTTTGTCGTGTTGCAAATGATTTCACGAAAGTAGCCCATTGCGGATAAATACCATCGACTAGATAATACCGGTATTTGTATGTTGTGTCGTTGCAAATAAACTGCTGACCGGGTGACATGCCTTCAATAAGATCGTTGTAAATCGGCGACTGATCTAGAACATTTATATCATTGTTCGATCCCGATGCACCAAAGAAGGCATGCCATATCCAAAGATCTTGCGACGCAACAGCTTCTAGCATAAAACTTGGTCTTGGATGGTCGCCTCGTTGGAATTGACCTCGTCATGCTGTTGGGCAATTGTCCCATTCCCAATGGGTGCAGTCGAGACTACCTAACATACCCGGGAAACCATGAACCTCTTCATGAAACGTGTAAATTTGCTGGATGTCATGGGAATTTGGTTTCCTCAAGTATTTCTTCGCGTACAATCTAATTACGCCTTTACAAAATTTATAAATGCATTCCCGCCTCATTCTCTCAGACATCTGTAAATACTCATCAAGCGAATCGCTGCTAGTGCCGTAGGCTAGTTGGCGTATTGCAGAAGTACATTTCTGAAGACCGGAAAACCCGATCTTACCTCTTCCGTCACACCTTTGTTGAAAAAAAATCATAGTTTTGTTCCAAATCATTACGCACTCGTGAAAAAAGATTCTGACTCATACGAAAGCGACGCCGAAATAAATGTTCGGGGTACTTCGGATTTTCTGAAAAATAATCTTCAACAAGACGATCTCGATTAATTCGTGCTCTTCTAGTTAGAACAGGTCTTTCAACTTGTTGTCTGATGATGTCGAGAGTAAGTTGTGCAGCTTCGATTAAAAAATCTTCGCCTTCGCTAAAATCGTCATCTTCCCGTAAAAACTGCATTTTTGTAAAAATACTAATTTTTTGTTTGATTTTTTTTTGTGTGATGTGAAGATTAAAGAGTTTGTGATATGAAGAAAAAATTAGTGTGTGATGGTTGTATATATAGGTTTTATTTAAAAAAATATTATTTTTTTTAATGAAGTAACGGTCGAAACCTTGGGGTCCAACGGCTTGAAGGACCGTTGCCCCACTCATGCCTTAGACCCACGCCCCTACTCACGCCCATAGGGGGGCAGTGTGCCACGCCCCAATCACGCCTGATCCCGGGGCACACCCACTGGTCTAACAACTCCAGCTTAATAGAACCAACAATTTTTTTTTGAACGGGATCCCGTCGTGTTACCTTCAGTTATCCTGGTGATTGGCAACTAACATCGATTCCTCGATCGCTAACTGTGAAACCGTACCCCCTAATGCGCGAGAATTCCGTGGAATAGGTAAACATTCGCCTTCCATTGGTTTATAACTCGAGACTAAACTTAAGATTCATCCCCTAACCAATAGAACTAGCAAATAATGAATAAGAAAACCAAAAAAAATGTAAATTAATTTGATGTTCGCATATTCGAAATAAAATAAAAAAATTTATGAATTTTTATATATATCCCTTACTAAGTGTATTTATTACATATTTACCCAACTTAAAAATAAATTACGTATTTCCCGTTACGAGGGAGAAATATGTAATTGACTAGTTTAATTTAATGGGAGAATATGTTTTAGAAAGGGTAAATATGTAATTGACTTTTTTACTTGATTATATATATAATAAATGGACTTAACAGGGGAAAATATGTAAATGTTCCAAAAATTTATGCGTCTTTGGTTAAAAGAAAAAAGTTATAGTTTTGTAATTACACACTTAGGTAGAGTTTGATATGTATGATTGAATGAGAGAATGGAATTTGCACGTTATGTTGTAATGGAAAAAAACAAGTTTGGTGATCGTATAAGAATTGAATGTGCTATTACATAAGGAATATGATTTCTTCTCTTTAAATGATTTTCTTTCTGATATACGTTAAATTATACATATTATTCGACTCAATTCCCCCGGTTTTAACGTTAACAACATGCAGATTCATTCACAAATAGTCCTAATTATTGTTTTTGTGAATTTGTAGGATAAATGGCTTTGATTGGAAGAAAATCAAGCCTTATATAGAATTTCAACATTTTTCTGAGCAGATCCCCAGATGCGCACTGTCATGCCAAATCTTGCACTGACAGTGCTGGCCTACGAACGACCGTGCACCATCTTGCATGACCGTGCAAGATAGCCAGTGCCGGGCCAAAGCGAGGCAGTGCAGGGCCAAATAGAGGTAGTGCCGGCCATGACGACTTGCGCACGACCGTATGACTTTTGGCACGACCGTGCCTGACACCTTTAGTCAATTTTCGAGACTTAGCTGAAAATGGCAACTTCGACAACCGTCCCAGACCGAAAGTGAAGCACTGTAGCACCTTGCACTACCGTGCACCTATGGTGCACGACCGTGCCAAGTTCCAGAATTTCTATAAATTGAGTTTTTCACCTCATTTGAAGTGGTTGGACTTCCTGGAGCAAAAATAACCTCTAATCAGATTTCTTAAGGCTATCCAAGGGAGATTTTGAAGGTCTTGAAGATCCAAGGAGCATCCAACACCATCTTGTTTCCAATCCTTGCTTGCTAGTGGTTTGCATTTGTTATTTTAATCATGTTTTTTTTTTAATTTCAGCTACTTTGTTGTTGTTCTTGTAAGGCTTATGGGCTAAACACTTCATTGTCTAGATTGTGATGAAACTTATGTTTATGTGATGTTGATTTTATGAATTAGTCAAATGGGTTTATGTCAAGTGTGACAATTGCAGGTAAAGATTACGTCATCAATGACGTTCACACGTTTGGTTGTTCTAGAAATCCGCGCGAAATTGATGATTGTAACTATTGCAGGTTTAAAGTATGCGAGAAATCGAGAACATAGGAGAAAACGGATCGCGAAACGGAGTTACGGATTGTCCGGAATCGAAAAACGAAGAAAAATCTCTAAGTATTGGTCGAAAGGGCTTATCGCGGTACGCGGAGGTGGGCTTGAGAGTCCTCCGCGGTACGCAATGGTTGTTAAATATCTCAGATTCCCGAAAAACTTCGCGGTACGCGAAGCCAAAATAGACTCTCCGTCGCGGTACGCGACGGATGAGGCGGTGGAACAAGTTGATCCTTTTATCAGATTTTCATGCAGATTATAATTTTATTACACTTCTTGAACTTCTTCGACCCTGCAGACGAAAAACCAAGATTTTGAAGCCTTCAAACAATCTTCTGAAGCCATTAGAAGCCACGAATCATCCCAGGGAACTTGTTTTCAAGTTCTGATCGTAGTTTTGAAGCCAGAAATCCGTCAGATTAGGTAATGATCCGTTTAAACCTTCTAGTTTGATTTTGATTGATTAGATCTTTATTTTGAACGTAATGGCATAGTTAGGATTGTTGATTATTGCCTAGATGATGGCTAGGATTGATTATAAATGAAGAACACGAAGTTCTAACGGTTAAATCCTTGTTTTGATCCGTTGTGATGCCCGGTTTGCATGAAACCATACCCATGATTATAATGGTTTAATCCATTTGATTATAACAATGTAGGTGATTAGTTGGGTTAATCCTTGAAATGCAAGATTAAATCCAAGTGTTTCAAACTAATCACAACCATTAACATACTCATTGGAACGATTATCTGATGTTTATGATAACAGTCAGATTAGTATGTTAAACATGGTTATTACACCTATTCTGATGCTACATTGTGATATTTCATGATATTTGGGTAATCAATAACAAGGATTTATCATTCCTAAGCCATTAAATTATCTAGAAACTGTTACAGTATCATAATCAACAACATTAACTATCTGGTTAATCAGAGATTATTCTGATTAATCAAGAGTGTCATCAACTTTGTATTAGGAATCTAATGCAATGTAGGTTCCTACATTATCATACATTGTATGATATAATCTTAAATTAATTAAATACATAATTAATATCGAGTTGATGATTTAGTAAGCAATGTCTTTGACATTGAACGTTCAGGAAGATTTAATCAACAAACTAGAACAGAAATAACTCATTGAATATTAATAAATGCAGAATCATCTCTGTACTATCAGTTTGGTGATACTCTGCTACACCTATACTATCAGGTGAGTTTCGTACCACCCCTGTTCTTTTAATGTTGTATAAACATCGGGGTATAACTGCTAAACTTTTCTTGATCATATGATATGTGTCACTGTTATCTGCGTGATTTCATGTGATTAACTGAATTTATGGATTTCATGGGATTGTTGCCGTTAGTATCTCTATCATGATATCAAAGTCCTCATTCTTGAACTGTATCTAGTGAACCCATGTGTGGCCGAGCAGAAAACATTGATAGTACTATCGGTTGACACCCCATTCACTGGGAGGATTGCATCTCCCCTGGTGTGAATGTTTGTTATCTGTTTCCTGAACTTCTTAATGGTGTGATAGACATTAAGATAATGAGGCAATAAGATATTTACCGACGGGTAATATCGAGAACTGAACATATCGTCCGAAAGGAACTAGATACGGGTCCCATGGTTATCCGGAACTGTGAACATGTATTTGAACTTAACTGTCATATCATATGATTTAACTAAATTGTATGAACTCACCAGCTTTGTGCTGATGTTTTCGAAACTAAAACTTTTGCAGGCAATCAAGGACAACGATGAGGATGCACTCACAGCACTAGCAACAACTGTAATTAAATAAATTGTAATATGTATAAACTGTAATAATATTTGTAACCACGAACCTTGTAATGTAAGTTTTACTTTTCGTAATCTGTGTGCTATGATGATACCGGATCAAGTAAGTCACCCCTCATGCTCTGAGACATCACCACTATGCTTCCGCTACCCTTTTGATGACATCATTCTCAGGTGACGAGAGGTGGGGGTGTGACAGGGTGGTATCAGAGCCACAGGTTATAGAGAATTAGGTTGACTTAGAAACCTAGACTATAACCATAGGTTCGTATAGTAACACAGAGAGCACCGAACATTAATATTGAACAAAACTTGTTTTGAATTAAACCAGGATAATCAGGTGGTACAAATTCCAGTTATGAGTGGCCAGCATAACTGAAATTTGCAACACGTGTGCATTCTAGTTTGATTTAATTCAAGCAAAACACTAACAATTCTAAAGACTAATAGTTGCTTTGAGATAAGAAGAGATATCATATCATGTTTGTATTGAATATTATTATTCAATGTTTATTTCATGATACTGATCTAGAACTTTGTTTATTCAGCAATGGCGAACCCGGGAGAAAACTATATTTACCAGAGATTCCCTTACATCATCCTTGACGACACACCCAGTGATAGCTCGGGATCGAGCTCGGGTGCAGTACCATCTCATGCGTCTTCTGTATCATCTCAGGTGGGACCACAGCTATCAGCTACACCACCCGGATCTCCTTTTGTACCACCACTACCGCCCGGATCTCCGTTCATACCACCACCACCACCGGGATCCCCACCGGTGCACAGTCCACCCCACTCACCGCTGGCCGACGCTTCGGCCATGAGGAGGCAGAGCTCCTCACCACACAGAGCCCCGGCATGGGACGGGCTCAGGCGTATGCGGGGCCAGGCCCGCAAGACTACGGGACTACCTCCACGACGCCCCATGGCTCCACGTGACGAGCCAGCACCAGTACACGAGGTGGGAGAATCCTCCCACCAGGCTGAGCTTCGGGCTCAGGTACAGCAGGTATCTCAGGACCTGCTGGGCCTCCGACAGGATTTGCAGCAGCACCATGCCACGATGGAGGACACCCGTAATACGGTGTTGGAGATTCTCGCGTCTCACCTGGCTCTTATGGACCATGTGACTACTCAGGGTGCGGACACCCTAGCCTGGAGGGCGACCATTGAGGATCGCCTTCGGAGGACTTGGTGGAGGGAAATGATTGCTGCATGTAAGCAGCAGGTGGCAGCCTTTGGGGAAAGGCTGCAGGGACTGATCTGGACGCTCGGTACGCTGAGCACCGAGGCTAGACTTATATGGTTAGCTATAGTACTCGCTACTATAGCTATAGTGTTAGCCTGTTTACCGTATTTCTTACGGTAAGTCAGATCAGTTGACCCACATTTTTGGGATTTTCATTGTACATCTCATAGACGGATAGGTTGTTTGTATGGATGTATTATGAGGGCACTCTTTGTATCATAAACTTTATGGTTTTATAATAACAGTGTTGTTTTAATCAAACGTTTGTTTCTGTATATCTGTTGTATGTTATGTGAACACTATATCCAAATCAGTATGAGAACGTATCTAAGAACATATCAGTATGAGAACATATCTATGAACATATCAGTATGAGAACATATCTATGAACATATCAGTATGAGAACGTATCTATGAACATATCAGTATGAGAACGTATCTATGAACATATCAGTATGAGAACGTATCTAACTGAAAACATATTGCGCTGATATACAGTACGAGAGCCATACTGTATGCGAATATGTCAAACTAAAAATATATATATTGTGCGAAAATACAGTACGAGAGCAATACTGTATGCAAATATATCTAACTGAAAATATATTGCGCTGATATACAGTACGAGAGCCATACTGTATGCGAATATATTTAACTAAAAACATATATTGCGCGAAAATACAGTACGAGAGCCATACTGTATGCGGATATATTAACTAAAGTACAGTACGAGAGCCATACTGTACGAGAACATATCTAAACGAGAACGTATCTGTAATGTGAACGAGAACATATCTAAATGAGAACATATCTGTAACTAAAGTACAGTACGAGAGCCATACTGTACGAGAACAAGTGAACATATTTGTTGTTGTGTGAGAACATATCCTAGTCCTGTATGAACATATCTCTAAAAACATGTATTGCGAGGCAATGAGTTGGGTTATACTCTACACATGTTTTGAAATAACAGGACTAAGTATAACTACGAATATCTGAATGACTAGTGTGAACTGAGAACGTATCTGGATCTTTTCAATGTAGTTATACTTGAATACTTAAATGATCACGTTTCAACATGAAATTATCAGCATGTCTGAACATGGTTGAGTTATGTGATTAAAAAAAAAGGGTTATATCTTTAATATTCTTGAACTGACCTGAGTTTGTCTGCATGTGAGCAGAACTATGGCTCCGAAAAGAGGTCGTCCAGCTAAGAAAGCTACTGAGAATATTACTTCCCCTGAACCGAATCCAGTTCCACCACCTGTTTCTGAAACAAATACCGTTCCTCTGGTGAACCAGGACCCAAACCCGACACCAACGACAGCTCCTAGTGGGTCGGTATTGAATGAAGCAGCTATAGCCCGAATCGTAAAGGAACAGCTATCGGCTGCTGGCATTGTAATACCACCACAGCCACATGTCACTTCTGGGTCTGGTCATGTGGAACATAATGCCACAGGTGGACATGTTGAAACTGTTCATACCACAGGCACAACTACTACTGCTCCTGATCCACCACGACAGGGATGTACGTATAAATACTTTGCTTCCTGTAACCCACCTACTTTCACAGGTAGGGAAGGAGCGGCTGGACTCCTTAGGTGGATCGAGGAGATGGAAACAAAACTGAAAATCAGCCAGTGTCTGGAGGAGCATAAGGTGTCTTATGCTGCCTGTTCTTTGAAAGAATCAGCTCTTACCTGGTGGAATACCCAGGCTAAAACTTTGGGTTCTGTTACAGTTGATTCTATGGGCTGGAATGAATTCAAAACTCTGATTATGTCAGAGTACTGCCCAATCACTGAAATCCAAAAACTTCAGGAGGAATTCTGGAGTCACTCAATGGTCGGTGCTGATTCTTTAGCCTACACCGATCGTTTTCATGAACTTACTTGTCTACTTCCCAATATGTTTCCAACTGAGGCAGCATTGATTGAGAAGTATATCAAAGGGTTGGTTCCCCAGATTCGGGGAAATGTAACTGCTGCTGAACCCACAACCCTCAAAAGAACCATTCTGTTGACCACCAAGCTTACCGATGAGGCGGTAAGAAGTGGTACATTGATCTCAAAATCTCAGACGGCCGTGGGCCGTAGTGAAGCTGGTACCTCGAACGTTTCTAAAGGTACCAAACGTAAATGGTTTGGCAAGTCCAAGACCAAAGCTCCAGCTGAAACCAGTCAGAACAAACCAACCGTGAAAAACTATGGAGCGGCGATACCAGAGAGGAAAGTTTACACTGGGCCGGCGCCCAAATGTGATAGGTGTCCCTACCATCACACAGGACCATGTCCTGTTTGTGCAAAATGTAATCGGGTAGGACACTATGCTAAATACTGCAACTTTCCTGCTCGTCAACCAAACCAAGCTCCACGACCCACTGCTCAAACGAACCGGTCATGTTACACTTGTGGAAGCCCTGATCACCTCATGCGCAATTGTCCAACCAATAACACCAATCCAGGGAATCAAGCTAGGGGTAGAGCTTTTCAGATTGGTGCAGCCGAGGCAAGACATGATGCAAACATTGTCACTGGTACGTTCCTTCTCAATAATCTTTATGCATCAGTTTTATTTGACACAGGAGCAGATAAGAGTTTTATTTCTCCTGAATTTGCATCATTACTTTCATTGCCTACGGTAGAACTAGAAACTCCTTATGTCATTGAACTTGCAAATGGCAAGATGATCAAAACTAGCAGTGTTATTCAAGGATGTTCCTTGAATCTGAATGATCACCTTTTCTGTATCGACTTACTTCCTATTGAGCTTGGTAGCTTTGATGTCGTGGTAGGCATGAATTGGCTTTCTGATAACCAAGCGGAAGTTGTATGTCAAACTAAGGTGATCCGTATTCCATTACCTAACGGTAATACACTGGTAGTTCAAGGAGAACGAGCCGGTAGAAAACTTGGTCTCATATCTTGTATGCGGGCTCAGAAATTTTTAAGGAAAGGCTGTTATGCTTTCCTGGCACACGTGACCGAGCACAATTCTTCACCTACACGTATCACTGATATCCCAGTAGTCAAAGATTTTCCTGAAGTTTTTCCTGAAGATATATCAGGATTACCCCCAACAAGACAGGTTGAATTTCGTATTGACTTGATTCCTGGCGCTGCACCTGTTGCTAAAGCCCCGTATCGGCTTGCGCCATCTGAAATGCAAGAACTTTCAGGTCAATTACAGGAACTTCTTGATAAAGGTTTCATTCGACCCAGTTTTTCACCCTGGGGAGCACCAATTCTTTTTGTGAAAAAGAAAGATGGATCATTCAGGATGTGTATCGACTACAGGGAACTCAATAAACTGACAATCAAGAACCGTTATCCATTACCTCGTATTGATGATCTGTTTGATCAGTTGCAAGGTGCTACATATTTCTCAAAAATTGATTTGAGGTCCGGATATCATCAGTTACGAATCCATGACAATGATGTTCCAAAAACTGCTTTCCGAACCCGGTACGGACATTACGAGTTTTTAGTAATGCCGTTTGGTTTAACCAATGCACCTGCAGTTTTTATGGATCTGATGAACCGAGTATGTAGACCTTATCTGGATAAGTTTGTGATTGTATTTATTGATGATATTCTCATTTATTCCCGGAACCAGCAGGAACATGCCCAACATCTGAAACTCATCTTAGAACTTCTAGCACGTGAACAGCTATATGCCAAATTTTCCAAGTGTGAATTTTGGTTACGAGAAGTTCAGTTTCTGGGGCATGTTGTGAATGAGAATGGTATTCAAGTGGATCCCAGTAAGATCAAAGCGGTAGAACAATGGGAGACACCCCGAACCCCGACTGAAATACGTCAATTCTTGGGGTTGGCAGGTTATTATCGTCGATTTATCAAGAACTTTTCAAAAATCGCTCTGCCACTTACCACTTTGACTCAGAAGAACCAACCGTTTATATGGGGTTCCCAACAGGAGGAGGCTTTCCAACTGTTGAAACATAAACTCTGCAATGCACCTATTTTAGCACTACCGGAAGGTACAGATAACTTCACGGTTTATTGTGATGCTTCCCGTCAGGGACTTGGGTGTGTTTTAATGCAGAACGATAAGGTGATCGCTTACGCTTCTCGGCAGTTGAAAGTACACGAGAAGAACTATACCACTCATGATCTAGAACTTGGTGCAGTTGTGTTTGCACTCAAGATTTGGAGACATTATCTGTACGGAACCAAGTGTATTGTGTACACGGATCACAAAAGTCTCCAACATATTCTAGATCAGAAAATGTTGAACATGCGACAAAGGCGATGGGTTGAACTCTTGAACGATTATGATTGTGAAATCCGTTATCACCCAGGCAAGGCAAATGTTGTGGCCGATGCCTTGAGTCGCAAGGAACGGGTCAAACCCCTACGTGTGAGAGCGTTAGGTTTGACTATCCAAACTAGTCTAATTCCTCAGATTAGAAATGCTCAGCAACAAGCTTTACAAACAACGAATTATTTTGCTGAGGGACTAAGAGGATTAGATAAGAAACTTGATACTAAGGTTGATGGACTGTTGTATTTCAAAGACCGAATGTGGATTCCTCTATTCGGTAACTCTCGAACAATTATCTTGGATGAGGCGCACAAATCCAGGTATTCTATTCATCCAGGTGCCGATAAAATGTATAAAGATCTTAGAGATTTTTACTGGTGGCCTGGGATGAAGAGAAACGTATCAGAATACGTGGACCGATGCTTAACGTGTCTTAAAGTGAAGGCTGAACACCAACGACCTTCTGGGTTACTCCAACAACCTGAGATTCCCATCTGGAAATGGGATCAGATCTCTATGGATTTCATTACAAAACTACCCAAAACGTCACGTAACCATGACTCGATATGGGTTATCGTTGATCGCCTTACTAAATCTGCGCATTTCTTACCCATCCGAGAAGATTACTCTATGGATCGACTGGCTAAACTCTATGTTAATGAGATTGTATCTCGACATGGAGTACCGATCTCTATCATTTCTGACAGAGATAGTCGATTTATGTCGCGATTTTGGCAAACTCTTCAGAATGCTCTGGGCACGCAAATCAATATGAGCACATCCTATCATCCACAAACGGATGGGCAAACGGAGCGAACAAATCAAACGTTAGAAGACATGCTCAGAAGCTGTGTGATTGATTTTGGAGGTAGCTGGGATATTCATCTTCCACTTGTGGAATTCTCGTACAATAACAGCTACCATACCAGCATACAATGCGCTCCATTCGAGGCACTGTATGGGCGCAAGTGCAGATCTCCTATTTGCTGGTCGGAAATAGGAGAAAATCAAATCATTGGCCCAGAATTCATCCAAGAAACCACTGACAAGATCGCACTGATTCAAGAACGAATTAAAGCTGCTCGCGATCGTCAAAAGAGTTATGCTGATAACCGTCGTAGACCACTAGAATTCCAAGTTGGTGATCGTGTAATGTTGAAAGTATCACCCTGGAAGGGCATTTTCAGATTTAGTAAACGAGGTAAACTCTCACCGAGATTTATAGGGCCATTTAAAATTCTTGAACGAATTGGATCTGTAGCCTACAGACTCGAATTACCTCTTGAACTCAGTAACATACATGACGTTTTTCACGTATCAAATCTGAAAAAGTGTTTAAACGATGAATCTTTGATCGTACCTCTCGAAGAACTTCAGATCAATGATAAACTTCAGTTTACCGAAGAACCGGTAGAAGTAATGGATCGAGAAGTTAAGGTACTTAAACGCAGTCGCATACCAATCGTTAAAGTTCGCTGGAGCTCTCAACGAGGACCTGAATATACCTGGGAACGTGAAGATCAGATGAAAGCAAAATATCCTCACTTGTTCTCATAGACAATTGTCGACAGATAAGTCTTCACTAAATTTCGGGACGAAATTTCTGTAACAGGAGGAGACTGTGACAATTGCAGGTAAAGATTACGTCATCAATGACGTTCACACGTTTGGTTGTTCTAGAAATCCGCGCGAAATTGATGATTGTAACTATTGCAGGTTTAAAGTATGCGAGAAATCGAGAACATAGGAGAAAACGGATCGCGAAACGGAGTTACGGATTGTCCGGAATCGAAAAACGAAGAAAAATCTCTAAGTATTGGTCGAAAGGGCTTATCGCGGTACGCGGAGGTGGGCTTGAGAGTCCTCCGCGGTACGCAATGGTTGTTAAATATCTCAGATTCCCGAAAAACTTCGCGGTACGCGAAGCCAAAATAGACTCTCCGTCGCGGTACGCGACGGATGAGGCGGTGGAACAAGTTGATCCTTTTATCAGATTTTCATGCAGATTATAATTTTATTACACTTCTTGAACTTCTTCGACCCTGCAGACGAAAAACCAAGATTTTGAAGCCTTCAAACAATCTTCTGAAGCCATTAGAAGCCACGAATCATCCCAGGGAACTTGTTTTCAAGTTCTGATCGTAGTTTTGAAGCCAGAAATCCGTCAGATTAGGTAATGATCCGTTTAAACCTTCTAGTTTGATTTTGATTGATTAGATCTTTATTTTGAACGTAATGGCATAGTTAGGATTGTTGATTATTGCCTAGATGATGGCTAGGATTGATTATAAATGAAGAACACGAAGTTCTAACGGTTAAATCCTTGTTTTGATCCGTTGTGATGCCCGGTTTGCATGAAACCATACCCATGATTATAATGGTTTAATCCATTTGATTATAACAATGTAGGTGATTAGTTGGGTTAATCCTTGAAATGCAAGATTAAATCCAAGTGTTTCAAACTAATCACAACCATTAACATACTCATTGGAACGATTATCTGATGTTTATGATAACAGTCAGATTAGTATGTTAAACATGGTTATTACACCTATTCTGATGCTACATTGTGATATTTCATGATATTTGGGTAATCAATAACAAGGATTTATCATTCCTAAGCCATTAAATTATCTAGAAACTGTTACAGTATCATAATCAACAACATTAACTATCTGGTTAATCAGAGATTATTCTGATTAATCAAGAGTGTCATCAACTTTGTATTAGGAATCTAATGCAATGTAGGTTCCTACATTATCATACATTGTATGATATAATCTTAAATTAATTAAATACATAATTAATATCGAGTTGATGATTTAGTAAGCAATGTCTTTGACATTGAACGTTCAGGAAGATTTAATCAACAAACTAGAACAGAAATAACTCATTGAATATTAATAAATGCAGAATCATCTCTGTACTATCAGTTTGGTGATACTCTGCTACACCTATACTATCAGGTGAGTTTCGTACCACCCCTGTTCTTTTAATGTTGTATAAACATCGGGGTATAACTGCTAAACTTTTCTTGATCATATGATATGTGTCACTGTTATCTGCGTGATTTCATGTGATTAACTGAATTTATGGATTTCATGGGATTGTTGCCGTTAGTATCTCTATCATGATATCAAAGTCCTCATTCTTGAACTGTATCTAGTGAACCCATGTGTGGCCGAGCAGAAAACATTGATAGTACTATCGGTTGACACCCCATTCACTGGGAGGATTGCATCTCCCCTGGTGTGAATGTTTGTTATCTGTTTCCTGAACTTCTTAATGGTGTGATAGACATTAAGATAATGAGGCAATAAGATATTTACCGACGGGTAATATCGAGAACTGAACATATCGTCCGAAAGGAACTAGATACGGGTCCCATGGTTATCCGGAACTGTGAACATGTATTTGAACTTAACTGTCATATCATATGATTTAACTAAATTGTATGAACTCACCAGCTTTGTGCTGATGTTTTCGAAACTAAAACTTTTGCAGGCAATCAAGGACAACGGTGAGGATGCACTCACAGCACTAGCAACAACTGTAATTAAATAAATTGTAATATGTATAAACTGTAATAATATTTGTAACCACGAACCTTGTAATGTAAGTTTTACTTTTCGTAATCTGTGTGCTATGATGATACCGGATCAAGTAAGTCACCCCTCATGCTCTGAGACATCACCACTATGCTTCCGCTACCCTTTTGATGACATCATTCTCAGGTGACGAGAGGTGGGGGTGTGACATCAAGATTCAAGATGAAGTTATGATTATATTCCAATGATGTTGTAAATTTGTGTAGGTTGATTAATGTTCAAGGATGATGAATGTTTAGTCATATTATGTTGGAAAACCATGATCAAACATTTGTTTATAATCTTACAACTTGATTTTTAGATTATGCCATGAGATTATGAATGATAATTGGTTTCTTGAATGTTATAAAACTTGCATAAGTATACTTTCTTTCACTAAAGTTTGGAAAAACCATGGTGATATTATGATTTGTTGAATATGATTAACATGTGAGTTAGGAAATTATGGCCAAATGACCTCATTTGCATGATTGTGTTCATAGATTGTAAGTTGGAAGAAATTGTGACTTTGTTGAATTTATGCAACTTAGGGTGATTAGTGTGTATAAGTCATATTAGTTTTCCTTAAGTTGTAGAGTTAAGATTCTTGACGGATGACTAATTCTTGATTAAATCTCGACATAGACCTTGACATTAGGCTTCATAGAATAATCCTAGGTGATTAGAATGTGTTTCTCATTTTAATTTTCCAAAAGATTATAAGATTAGATATCTTTGACCAGAATCTAGTCAACATTTGATTTACCAATTCATATTAATCACATCACTAGACTAAGTGAATTCATGATCTAGGTAATTTTCTTAGACTTTAGATTATTTTAAAAAAATCTCCTTTTAGTTATTATTTTAAAATTTACAAACCCGACTTTTTCATGTTGTTGCTAAACATTGACCGATGTTTAGTATTGAGAGATATCGTGTCCACGGATTGATATCCGGTTCTTACCATAAGCTATATTATTATACGATAGGTACACGTGCCTATTGTGTGTGATTTAGTTTATAGTAAAAACCATTTTAAAACTAAAATCTGTGTGAAAAATCCATCATTAAAAATATATAGTTTCATGCACATCACTTTCCTTGGGGTAAAAGTTTTCTTTTTTCATTCATTCAGGGAATGTCATTGTCACACCCCCAAATTCCCACTCGTGGTGTCAATCCACGCGGGTGTGACGTGGCCAGAATCACAGCTCAAGGTCATATAGAACACCTCTATATGCGTTTACAAATCTCATGTTTGACACATACACATAACAAACGGTTTGCAGCGGAAAAGTAATTCATAGCAGCGGAAAATAAATATGTTTGAACATGCGGCGGAAAATTATAAGTTTAATACAACATTGTCATAAACAGAATGAAAGATAAATTGTTTTTGAAAAGTTGTGACAGAATGCATGTAAGTCCCCAATGCTCGTCCTTAAGATGTGCATTCCTGTCCTCATGCTAGCCTTGCTAGTTACCTGAGAATACAAGTTACAAAAGTGTCAACACAATGGTCGATGAGTTCACAGGTTTTGATATACATATAAAGTAAGAAAGTGTGTCATCCTGTTTATCAAATGTTAGTACCGAGCCCTAGGCTCCAAGTGTCAGTACGTCACTACCGAACTAGACTTGTTTGTCCTTGCCTCTGCTATGTCTCGTATACATAGCAAGTTATGTCAGAGTTTGCACGGATTATGACATCCAGTCAACATAGTGCCCCGTGGGGTTAGTCATTCCCTAATGGATCCATTCAAACCTACCACGTTGTTCGTACATTAACGGTAAGACTTTGTGAGGGCTTGTTACGAGTTCAACACTTAATGTTTGTCCAATAAACCAGCATACACAAAAATGTTTGTAATAGCAATAATGTTTGACTCGATGCAACTAGTATTCTCCCCCTATTTAAAAGCGTTTGAAAAAGAGTAAGAGGGGCCGTAAACTCACCTTAGTGATCGTGTGATAAGCAAGCGTAAGCTCCTTGAATAGTAAGCGCGTCGGTCACCGGCAACCTATATCGTACACTGTACGTGAGTTCGTGTATGTGATCGTGCTAGTGTTCGTGTTAGTGCTCGTGTTTGTGCCAATAACCCTTGGTTGTTCATGTTTGTCCGTGTCGGTCCACAATGACCGTGTTTGCTTGTGTTGGTCCACATTGACCGTGTTGGTCCACATTGACCGTGTTTGACTAGAGTTGACCAAAGTTGACCGTTTCAAGTCAACGACCCGTTGGTGAACCGTGTGACGGTTGTGAATCGTGTAGCAATTGTGTAAGTGCTCGTCGTGTGCAAAACGCGCAAGTCGCGTCTATGGACAACTTACTTTTTATAGTAACTTTCCATTTATGGAAAGTTCACAAAGCATATCGGTTTTAAAGTTCTAGCATGCTCGTTAGTCCTACGTGATCATGTTAACACATAACACATCATCATACGAATTCACATAAGTCGTTTATAACAAGTTAGCACATAAAAGTTTCCTAAAATGGAAAGTTTCCATTTATAGCATACGTGACATCGGAAACCACCTAACTTAGCATCTATTCATCATATTATAACATAATATGCCATTTAGCATGCTCAAATCACACAACATGTTTACAAATTGGTTTTTGTAAAAATAGAGTTACTATAAATAGTAACTTTATGGTTTTTCATGAAAACAACCATTCTAACATTTCTAATCCTATTTTCATGTCACCAATCATCATAATAAACCACTTAACACCATTTAATCATGTCATCTTAACCCAAATCATCATTTAACAACATTTCATTCACAAAAGTTACTATATATAGTAACATTGTTAAAATGACCAATTTCAATAATCAAATGACATTCCTAAGCTTCAATTCATCATAAAATCACTCTAATAACACATCTATATACATGCAAGTTGCTAACATCATCCATAATACCTTTTCATAAGTAAAAAGTTTCTATTAATAGAAAGATTACAAAAAAAATCATCCTTTTAACCATTTTAACCAAATCCCACCATGAGTAATCTTTCTAACATCATCAATAAGCATATCAACATCCTCAAGATCATCCCTATCATCATGGATCATACATGCATGGACATATAACATCATCTATCATCATTTTAAGCATATATACATATGTACAACAACTTGGATCATTGCAAATCATCATAGCAACATCATAGATCATCAAGAATCATGTTAAAACTAACAAACCCAGATTCAAACTTAAAGAAGTTCGTGCATGTGAGTCTAGTGAGCTTGCATGTGTGATTTATCACTTGCATGAGAGTGTAGGAGTGAAAAGAGTGTGTGTAAGCATGTAGAGGATACCTCACAAGCTTTAGATCGTCAAGAGGGTGTTGGAGCAGCTCTGGAGACTCCTGGACAACAGGTTCGAGTAGCCTCGAGGTAGTGATGGTGATCTTCAAGCTACAATATCCTTCTCCTTCAAGTTCTTGATAGAAACCAAGCTTCAAAGCCTCAAGAAAGGTTCTCTAATGGCTTCCACATGGTAGAATTAAGTGCTTCAGTGGTTTGGGAAGAGAAATAGCCGAGCTATGGCGTGTAAAAATGGTTAAGATAGGTGAAATGATGATCTTGGAAGTTTAAAAAGAAAATCTGCGAATCTAGGGGTCAGGCGTATCGCCTGGCGTGGGTGAGAGTGGCTCCGTCGTTACGCGCGGGTGCACCGGATGAGGCGCCATCTTCCTCATCCGCGCGCATCTCCTGGGATGGGGGCTTCGGGTCAGGCGTACCGCCTGGCCCATATGTAAGGCCCAATATGCCTATTTTGTTGTTCTGGGCCCATTCTTGCTCGTTTTTCGATTGTAGGACATTGTTCGAGCGTCGTTTGGACTCCATTAGTCAATTACTAGCCATAATTGACTTGTGAAGTGTTTCTGTGCTCAAGTGTTGTGATGTTCACCAACGTTCGTGCGATTTGACACGTGCGTGCTGTTTGTCGATAATTCCTTGAAATATCTAGTTGTGTGCCAGTGTTTGTACTGTCGTGCCACATGTCACACTAAATTAAACTAATTCTAGTGCCACGTGTACATAAAGTATTTAAATAAACATTTAAATAAATAATAAGCTGACCTGGAAATTACGGGGTGTCACAGTCATGATCCAACTTATTCCTTGACCTAACTCATGACCTGAGCTACTACCCGACCCATGACCTAGAACGATCATCCGACCTATGACTCAATGATCATGACCCAACCCATGACATGAACCATGCTCTGACTCATAACATAACTTATGACCCAAACCATTACACATGATTTGAACTATGTCCTGATTTGAACCATGACTCAACCTATGTTCAAACCATGATCTAACCCATCTTCGAACCATGAACTTTCATGAACTATATTCTATTCATTCGTCTTTTCATGGCTGTCATGATGTAAACCAAACATGACAATGAAATAATAATAATCCATTTTATTCTCTTGTCTATTCTATTCACTCATCTATATCATTCTTTCATCTATTCTATTACCTTATACCAAACAAACATATATGTATAAGTTAAATGGATGGAAACATAAGAAATAATAAAAACCTTATATTTGTTATCATTTTCTTTCTCATAAGATACTTCCATTTTGAAGGAAAGTTAGAAACAAAGATAGCTAAAAATCTTTTTTTTCCTAACTTTTTTCTTTAGTATCTTTCTTTTGCTTCTACTAAAAACCTAGAAATATATATATTTTGTAATTTATGTCAACTTCCTTTCAAGTATCTCGTTAATAAAGACTCGAGAACTTAACATAAGTTCATAATTCATTGCACTCTTCACCAACGATTGAGTTATTACATAACCAACATTGGGCAAAAAAAAAAAAAAAAACAACCGTCTACGACCGGCCATTATCACTGCTAACGTCGACAATCGACCACCTATACCATCGCTTTATTACTTTTCATTGTTTTCAACGATAGTCTTCATGACTGTTTGGTTAAAGAACAGGCTAAAACCATAACAAAGAACAATGTTTGCATAATCAATCAAATTCTAGTATGTATCTCAAGTCAAATGATACAAACATTATACTAGTTTCAAAATCTGCTGATCAATGAAGTAGTTTTGAGGGTCACATCATATGTTAATCTCATACTAATATATAATTATATATGAATTTGGTTGTAACACTTTTGTCATTTTCATCTATATGAAAATCAGCCAACAAATTTATAAAGTCTTAGTTTAAAATTATTCTCCTAATTATAATTAACAATATTTACAATTACTGTTCATTCATAAATTAAAAAAATGCTAATAGAATATGATCAAATTCGTTCTTTCATATAAAACAATGTTGTTTTATATGTTTAAAAATGAGGTGTTGAATGGGTCGGGTTGTCAGGTTGTGGGTTCAACTCAACCCGAACCAGAAAAATTTTACACCAACCCCGAACCCGACCTGATAATTAGGTCAGACCAGCCAACCCGAACCCAACTCTAATTTTTATGGGTTGACCCAAACCTGACCCGTTTGACCTGAAATATATATTTACTTTTCATATTAATTATAATCAAAATATATTATATAATCAAAAATCAGTAACCAAAATACATTACATTGTAAAATACATTAGTTTTCAAAATAAAATAAAAGCATTATTCAATCAAAATATGTTATTTTTCAATGTTGTTCATAATCCATTTCATATTCAACACTTTTATCGTATTAAAAATTAACGTCTTAAATGATATCATTTATTTTTTTGTTGGTAATAGTATAATCAAAATATAAATATATTAAAATTCAACATTGAATAGAATGATAACATAATATATGTTTTTTTTTCTAAATAAACGGGTCGACCCGTCAACCTTATGGGTTGACCCAAACCTGTCCCATTTATATAATCGAGTTGGCGGGTTTGGCCTGAAATGGACCCGAACCTATTTAGCCAAAAACCCTAACCCAAATATTCGTGTTAGGTTCGTGTCGTGTTCTCGGGTCGTGTCGAAAATTCACGCCCCTACAGTAAAAATACCTAGATACTAAATTAAATGTTTATATTCATTGCAACAAAATCGATTCATAACAACAAGTATTATACAACTAAGAGTAGTTCATAATTTAATAGATACCTGACACCAGCCTTCTTCTGCTTAACTTCTAATGATCCATTTGGTCATAATGATCAATAATGTTATGTTCAACTATCTTGTCTTAACTTCAATTTGAGATCAAAATAGCGTTACATATTATTATATATATTAATTATCAAAGATTTGGTCACACACATATTTACTATTCACTTTTTCACACACACATCATACACACACCCAACATCACACACACACATGCACACACACACACCCAACATCACACACACATCACACACACGGTGGGCCCCAACATCTCACACACACACACACATAGTTTGTATCATGTGAAAATTCGATTTTAGAGAGAAAACCCTTAAACCCTATCTGGGTTGTTGATTTAGAATCTTGAAAATAAACATGTGGTCTACATTAACCCACATTAAAACTGATTTGTTTATCCAAAACCTAATTTTTTTTTCAAGTTTAATATCCAAAACCTAATTTTTTATTCAAGTTTAATGTGTACCACATTTTATTTTTAAAAGTCCAAATCAATAGTCAAGATAGGGTTTAAGGGTTTTCTTTCTTATACCGGGTTTTCACAGGATACAAACCCTCACATAATCACTATTCACTACCGCGTCTAAAGATCAAAAGATAGATTTCAATAGTTTTCAATTAATTTGAAATTTTCGTTTATAACCCTAAACTTTGAGCTCTTATTTTTAAAGCTCCCTCTCACTTTACTCACATATTTTTAATGTTTACATGATTTTAACGCGTCATTAGGTTATCTGATAAATGCCATAATTATATTAATTTGATCGCAATGGCCTCATGAACGTTTATATAAATTTCTAACCCAAACGGTCACAGAAATTTTGCGCGTTGTTTACATGCCTATAACGCATGCGTACATTATCGAATATTTGTATCGTTTATATCATTTTGAACATATTTTTAATGTTTACATGATTTTAACGCGTAATTAGGTTGTCTGATAAATGTCATAATTATATTAATTTGATCGCAATGGTCTCATGAACGTTTATATAAATTTCTAACCCAAACGGTCACAGAAATTTTGCGCGTTGTTTACATGCCTATAACGCATGCGTACATTATCGAATATTTGTATCGTTTATATCATTTTGATCGTAATTAGTTCACAAACGATTTAGATTTAATAATTTTATAAACCATGAGTATTATATATACTACATATATATACGATTTACATTTAATAATTTTATAATATTTGTATCATTTATAAATTATACATTTACGCAAGACCTTTTTTTAAGTCTTCTGTAATCACATTCTTTACTATTAAATAAGTTCTTAATCTTCAACCCTTAGTTTCAAAGCTTACGTTATAGATGTTGTATAGGGTATTTTCGTGCATTTTATTGTACACGATTTTAACCTCATGTTCTGTTGGTTTTTTTTACGTCAGTATATCAGACCCCGTCGCAACGCGCGGGTCCTGTATACTAGTTGTATAAATTTAACATTTTTGTATGTTCGACCTCTCTAATATTATAAACATGAGGTCTTAATTCTCATACTTTAGGCTAATTGCAAAAAGGCTTTCTTCTACGTTAAAGGTTTTTTTTTTTTTTTAATTAATAATTTAGTTACTTTATAATCATATCCAACCACCGGACTTAACAAACCTTTTGCTTGAAGCATTGGGCTTCAAATCATCAAGTCTATGTAATTTTTTTTTTTGATAAATTATACATATAAAAGAAGAGGGTTTATGAGAAAACTCTTTATTTTGGATAAAACTAAGTAAACTCATGCTAACCAATAATTTTTTTTAATAACTTTTTATTATAAGGTTAGAAATTATCAAGTCTATTTTCATTTTTCTTCTTGATAAATTATATATATAGAAGAAGAATGTTCATGAGAAAATTTCTTATTTAAGATAAAACTCATACTAACCAATAATTTAATTTATAGTTTTTTAATATAAGGTTAGAAATGATATAATAAATAAAAAATTTTGGAAAAAAATATACAGATCATGAAGTTACGTATATGTAACTAGTATGTGTAACATACAAGTTACATATATATAATATCTAAAATACGTATTTTTTAATTTTTTTTACATTTCTTATCTTATAATAAAAAGATAAAAATGAAAAAAAAATGGTAATAATTGTGAATAGTTTTCTAAAAAACAATAGTTTTCTTATAAACACTCTCCTATATCTATAGCCTTCCCACATTTATATAGCAAAGATAAAATGAAAAATTTATTTTGCCTAACAATGATAAAAATGATCTAGAACCTCTGAAACAACACAGACGAATTCCGATTGAACTTATTTCAATGACATATGAACCGTCTCATCAAACTATACAATATTAGCTTTTAGGTTTTAGCTTTAACAACTACTTTTATAGTTTAGGTTTAAGGCTTGGTTTTAACTTTTAGGTTTTATATTTAGGTTTATGGTTTATTTTTAAAGTTTTGATTTTAGTATAAGGGTTTTTTTTTTATGATTTAAAATTTGTGTTTCAGGGTTTGACAAACCGATTCTAACGACCAAAATGGCATTTGACCTAATGGTACAAATGTGTGTTAAGGTGTTCCTCTATAAAATAGATTGAGGGTTCTAATCTCATGGTAGGCAAAGATGGAAAAATTTGCTGTTAAAAAAAATTAAAGTCTGATTGTGTCGGTTTTTGAGTTTTTAATTTTTTTAGCCTTCCGAGGAACCTAACAACAACAATACCAGCAACAACAACGATAATGTAATAATTATATATATTTTTTAAACTCAATCTTTCTACTAAACTTTTTACGATTCATCTCAAATTTTCAAACATTTATGACGGTTAAACTTTAAAATTTTATGTTGAAGTGACAATATTGTACACTTATTTTTAAATCTGTATTTTAATATTAAACCTCACGACTACACTTTAATATTTAGGTTCGTGTCAAAATTCATGCCACAACATGTGAGAAACCCAGTAGTTTGCTACAAATCAAAGATAAAAAAAATACAATAGTTAATCTATATAAGAATCCAAATAAGTTGTTTTAATGGTAGAATATCCACCTTTCAATATGGAGATCAAGGGTTCGGCTCACACTTGAGGCACTGATACCAAGTGAGAAGATGAATCTTGAGTTTAATCTCGAGTTCTGAACCGACAGGGCACCGTTTTTACAGCAAATAAGCTGGTTTTCTGCGCATCAGATGCAGCTCTTTCGAAGGTAATCCCCGGTAAAACGGGCAGTCTTCCGAGACCTACTGACGTGATACATGTGCCTTGATGTTACGTTCGGTTGTTTCTGTTAAAAAATATAACATTAGAATATATAAAATATTATTTAAACAAAAGGAGTCAACGCCATTGTAAGCTCCTTTACATTGTCAAAGAGTTCATACGTCTCAATAATCGTTGCATTGTAATCATCATTCTTGGCTGACCACACTCATAGAGGGGGAGAGAATCGGCCATGATTAATCAAAGACCGATCAAAGCCAGATTCTTTCCTTCTTCATCTCTAATCTCAACTTCATCATCATCTTCATCCACGTCTTCTATTCCATCATCTTCATCTCTCAACCCTCACAAATCCGATCAAAATATCACCAAAATGGGTAGACAATCAATCTTCAAGCTAACCCTAGCTACAATCCTCTTTATCTTCGCTTTTTACGCCCTTTTTTACACCTCAATTTACCCAAATTCAGACAACATTTCGCACATTCAAACTAACTCTCAAATCCCAAAACAAGCAGTTCGAATTTACATGTACGATCTGCCCAGAAGGTTCACCTATGGCGTTATAGATGGCTACGAAATTGCACGAGGTGGGAAGGGGATTGAAGATGCAACAACGCTTAAGTACCCAGGTAATCAACACGCAGCTGAGTGGCACTTGTTTCTTGATTTGAATAACACGAAACGATCTGGGTCGTATGTGGTTAGGGTTTTGGATCCTGATGAAGCTGACTTGTTTTATGTGCCATTCTTTTCATCATTGAGCTTGGTGGCGAACCCGATTCGTGGTGGGATGGTGCCCAGAGAGGGGTATAGTGATGAAGAGACACAGGAGAGTTTGATTTCGTGGTTGGAAGAACAGTTCTATTGGAAGAGGAATAATGGGAGGGATCATGTGTTTGTTTGTCAGGATCCAAATGCGTTGTATAAAGTTATTGATCGTGTGAAGAACGGGGTGTTGCTTGTTTCAGATTTTGGGAGATTAGGCCCGGATCAGGCGTCTTTGGTGAAGGATGTGATACTGCCATATTCACACAGAATAAATTCTTACAAAGGGGAGATAGGTGTTGAGAACCGAAAGTGGCTGATGTTCTTTATGGGGAACAGATATCGAAAGGAGGTACGCGTTAAATCCTATTTAGTATACTATATCACATAGCAATTTAGTTCTATTTATGCTTATAAATTGATTCTAGAGCAACCCAGATAAGAACATGTGAACTTTTTGTGACTGACTTATAACAGGAATCTATTGTCATGTACAGATTCAGGTGTATATGTCAGCTGTGCTTGTATTTTTGAATGTAGATATAACAATAAGTAATCCTACCTTGCCCATTAGCATCATCACCTCTCTTCAAGTCTTCATCCTTCTTTATATAACATAATTAAACTTAACCGCCACCAAGAAGTTTGTGTGCAAATGTCTTGGCAATTGGATTTATCCTACACCTATAGTCTGTTGATACTTTACCTGAAGAAGCTTAATCAGATCTTGAAGAAAACCGGTTTATGTTCCTCTTTTTCGGTTTCTTATTATCATCTAAGTTGGAGATGTGCTTATTGTAGGCTTATCACTTGTAGTTTAACTTAATTTAGTTAGGAAATCACTCCCAAGTGAATGACACAATCATAGAATTTATAAACAAAACAAAATTGTAGGTTTGGAACTCTAGACTTTAGGTTATTTTAAGTAAGTTTCAGCCACAAATGTTGCTACCAAATTTAGCTGCAATGCTGGGTAGTGGTGAGAGGTTGATCTAGCATGTCTGAAGACAAAGAACATCATTAGCCTACCATAGGGGACTCGGGGCATGAGTAAATATTTGGTGGTGAGAGAGTAATTAGAGAGTTATGTATGTATTCAATGCATATGCGTTGGTTGGTGAAGAGGTATCTATGTATTGTCTAATCTGATAGGTGATTCTTATTTAATAAAGGCTGGTTAGGATGTTGGCAAGGTGTCCAGATATCATGGGTTATCTAGTCATTGAGGTAATGCAAGGGCCGATATACTGCCTATAACATATCCTTGGCTCTTATGACGATGTTTGGATATCTGGTGATGTCTCCCAGACGTTGGCTATGACTTTCGGAAAAACTTATAATTGCTCTCGGGCTAATTTAAGCTATTATGTTTCCCTAGACAAAATATACACCGAATTTGAACTTCCTTCATATTTTAACTCTAATCTTAGGTTATTTGGTCCAGATTTTGAGTGTTAAATTTCAGATTTGTCAAATCATTGGGTGGTTGATGATACTCTTAAATCTTGCTTCCCTTTTTTCTTTCCTATATAAGGCTCAATCTTCTTCTTTCTTACCTCTATTTCTCAAAAACTCTTGTTTGCTAAGAATTTGTTTCCTGCCCACTATTTATGTGACTTCCTTCTAGGATGTCTTGTTTATTTCCGTTTTATTTTTTATTTGGATGCAATTTTTCTGCTTTGATTACATCTTGTGTAAGTACTATAAATCTCTTACTACTTTTAAGATGCCAAATAAAGTGGTCGTACTTTTTTGCCATAACCCACATTGAATTTTCTCTCCGAGCAACTGTCCCTGGTTTGAACACCACCACTAATTGGTGTGCTTAATTTGTGTTATAGAATTACAGTAACCATTTTGGTTCTACTAACCGTCAAGCCTCTTTTTGTTATGTTTTCTGCATTTTGGGGTAGGATAATGAAAGGGGCATTTCTAGTTCTTGTTCTGGTTGAGAATATAATTGTGCTTGCAACTATCTAGAAAATTTTCTGTGAAAACTGTGATTAATGGTATACCTTTTGTGGACATGCTTTAGAATGGTGGTTAAAATTTTCTGCTAGGCCTAGTCTTGGTTATCTACGATGTAGTCTTGGTACCTTATATATGGGAAGGTCTAGTGATCAATCTACTTATCTACAGTTACACTTCTTTGCCTCCTTGAACGATTTTGTCTTTCCAAACATCTTATCAAATGTCTTTGTCTTTGGTACCTCAGTACCTCACTATTTAGCCTCTGAGATGAATTGTTTTAATTTTATTTTGTGCATAAAATTATATATTCTCAAGGTTTTATTAAATCCTTGATTTGCAAATCATTCTGGCTTGGTTATTAATTTCTATTGGATCTGATGTATTGCTTCTGTTTCTTAAACTAACAATTTTTTTTTTTTTGCAATCCTTCGAAACTATTGGCTATTAGCCTATTATATCAAAGTCTGTATGAACATGTGGCCCTAGACAGGCACTCATTGCTCTTGAAAGAGGCGTCATTCGGGACTCATATATCTTTATAGGAAAGTAGATGGTATCTTGTTTCTTGGGGGAAATTTAAAGTTGGCTGTTCCAGCCAAAAATTTGGTGGCTATGAATGGCAGTCTTGGCTGGAGAAATCATCTGCATGATTTACCAAGACGTGTGAGTGGAGCTCTTAGGTGATATGACATGTTTAGGGTTTGTGCGGACAGTTTATGTAAAGTTGTTAAGACGATAAGACCAAACTTTGTTATTAATGTGATCACTAATGTGTAAGAGCTTGAAGCTTGAGTAGTAGCGGGAGGCATTGCCGGAATGTAGCCAAACCAATTGATGTTATTTTGACAAGATTCATTTTAGGGTATCCGTAATGGATAGTACAAATCTAGTGTCAAGGGTTGGCCATGAAAGGTTTTGGGAAGTTCATTTGGGGTTATCTTTGGTGGCAAAGAGGTGCCTTTTCTTCCCAACATACCGTTATGTACTTCATTGAAAAATAATTGATTCGTAACCTTTTGTTCTTTCCTCTGAAACACATTCATTCATTGTTTCTCTAGTAGGAAGTTTTGTCTGACCAACAAGAACTCTAAGACAACAGATGTTGAGGTTCTGCACTTTCATGATTTATAGTATTAATGGCACGACCTGAAAAGGCACTGTGTTTGTTATGCAATCAATTGTTTTATTTTATTGATGATCATTCCAGTTCCGTACGAACTTTAACTCTCTGGTTGTTTGAATTCCTTTATCTAAAGCTGATTGGAATTATATTTCAGGGAGGAAAAATTCGCGATTTGCTGTTTCAGTTGCTGGAGGATGAAAATGATGTTTTTATAAAGCATGGGTCTCAGTCAAGGGAGAGTAGGAGGATGGCTACACAAGGGATGCATACTTCAAAATTCTGTTTACATCCAGCTGGTGATACACCATCCGCTTGTCGCCTTTTTGATGCCATCGTGAGCTTGTGTGTTCCTGTTATAATCAGTGATTATATTGAGCTTCCTTTTGAAGATGTCATAGACTACAGGAAAATTGCTGTTTTTGTAGACACCGATTCTGCTCTTAAGCCAGGATACTTGACTAAATTACTACGGGGTGTAAAGAAAGACCGCATTTTGGAATTTCAAAAGGAATTGAAAAAGGTACCTGCAATTCCTATGTTACTCGAACCTCTTTTTATTCTATTCATTTTCGTTAAAGGTGGTCAAATGCTCGTGTAGGGTAATATGTTAAAAGAGGTTTGATGATTTTAGGTAAGTGTATTAGTGGGTCGGGTTGGGTTGATTAGAACATTTTTTGTGCTAGATTTTTTCTTCCATTTTAACAATTTTGTTTCCACTCTTTGACTTTAACTATTCTAAAAGCCAAAGAGTATTTTGGTCATTTAATCCAAATTTAACAAAAAAGTCGAAGGAAGTTAGCCTTGATACACAAATTCGTTACTTTTAGTATCAAAATTTGTTACTTTTCGCAAGTCGTATAGACCTATATGTAAATAACTCTATATAGATAAGAGTAACAGCTTGACCACCAATGACCGGTCCTGACTGTCTCTTCCCTTTTGGTCTTGTTAGTAAACCATCTAAATTACGGAATTACCCTTATGTTGACAAAATAGAGAAATCCACTTAACCCAAATCATTGCCATTAATAATATTTATCAATTACTACTGAACAATTAGGTAAGTTTGGATTGAAAGTTAAGAAAAAAAAGCGAAATGTCTTTTATGGAACATCACGAAAGTGATGATCTTTTTCGAGTATATTCTAAGTTCATGAATCGGTAATTAAAGAAGGTTAATCTTATCATGTGATTAGGTGAAACACTACTTTGAATATGATGATCCAGATGGGACCGTAAACGAGATTTGGCGTCAGGTTTCTTTAAAGCTTCCAATCATTAATCTTATGATCAATCGCGAAAAGAGGATCGTCCACAGGCATTTGAGTAAGCCAGACTGTTCTTGCATTTGCTCAAATCAAACAGGGATCCATTCATCATTAACAAGATAATTTCCCCTTCAGACACATCATTTCCACACAGATTTTTATGTTTCTGGGCTCATTAGCATCAGAAACCGAGTCTCTCGACAAGGTTCGTTCTTTTCGCAAGATGGCGAGGCTATAATTCTTGTTTCGGCTGTCTAAATTAGTCATCAAATATATGATAATATGAGTTTTAGTAGTGCCTCTGTTCATCCATTTTATATAGATAAGAAACTTGCTAGTTAGAGGTGTTGTACCTTTTTTTTAGCTCACTCATGAAAGGGTTTAGGATATAGGTAACGGGACATGCTAAATGTCGACAAAATGCCTCATTTATTATTATACTTTTCTTTTATTTATTTATTTTTTATACTAGGTTAATATCCCGTGGATTACACGGGTTGAATAAAAATTAATAAGTATTCAATAATATAAGTTTAAAATTGTAAATTGTTTTTTTATTTAAAATATAATCAGCATTACATAGTAAATAAAATAATAATGCTGTATTTTAAAAAAATTACTTTTTCAAAGTTTTGTTTTTAAACATTTTATTTTAAATATAAGTTTAAAATTGTAAATTGTTTTTTTATTTAAAATATAATCAGCATTACATAGTAAATAAAATAATAATACTGTATTTTAAAAAAATTACTTTTTCAAAGTTTTGTTTTTAAACATTTTATTTTAAAAAAATTGTTTTTAAAATATATCATTTTTTACGAAATTATATGATGTTATCTATTATTACACATGCTGATAAAGAAAAAAAATAGCTAATAATAATGACTAATAAATTATAAAAATATTTTATGAGTTATAAATTATTGGAAAATTTTCATATTTTATAATAATTTGATTTTTAAAACGTGTCATTTTAATATTAAAATATTTTTTTATTATATTAAGAAATTCTTTTTTAATGATAAAAGGTATATTTAATATAATTAGTATTTTATACTGTTATGTAATATATTTTTTTAATATTAAGAATTTTTTTATTAAAAAAGGTATAAAGAATATATTATTAGTATTTATCAAAGTTGTGTATTTATTAGGAGAGAGAAGCGGGAAAATTAGTGTGAGGATGCTTTAGAATAATGACAAGTGTCCCCAAATTATTTTGATTTATTAATTATAATAGATTTTTTACCTTTTTGAGCTCCTTTTCTTTTTGGGCTCGGTTATGTTACGTCTGGATGAACGGACAGATTCTCCATTCTTTTTTTATTATTTTTTATTTTTTTAGCAATGCAATGTTTTAGATTATAACAAACAAACTTACTCAGTAAAATTTTACTCGTCCGAAATATCATCATGTAGGATGATGGTAAATTGTGCTGAAATTGTGATGAAAAATGACATATATTAGTTTAGGCATGGTTTTCAAATAGTCTTGTAATGAAGTATGAATGAGATGTAAACCTCTTTTATCTTAAAAGAATATATGCATTGATTTTTTTTTTTTTTCATTTTAACTATGTAATACAAAATTAATTACTCGAGTTATTGTTGTTTAAAGGTATTATGAATTTTAACTTTTAATTGGTGATCTTTATTTTATGTTGTTTATTTTATGTTGTTTATTTTATTTTATTTTATTTTATTATCATAATAGATATGTAATTTTCGTGTAACATGTACGTGCTATGTTCGTGTTATGGAATTGACATGCTTAGTTAAGCATGCCATTTTTTTTTGTTAAGTTTTGTGTTAAGCGTGTTGTGTCATGTCATGTCTGACATGTTTAGATCTGTTTTTGCTAGCACAACTTTTTTAGATGATGTTTTCCCATATAGACAATATGTCAACACTTTTAAAGATTTGGACATAAATTATAATATACTCAGAGGCTGTTTGGTTTATTAGTTGTTGAGTTAGTAAGATGTATGAATTATTCAACATCTACTTAAAGCTTCATAATTAAGAGACATGTTGACCGACTCAAAAGTGTTGTTTTAGTGAACCAAACGCTTCCATGTTTTGACCGATTAAAAAGTAGTTTTTAAAATCATTAAGATGTTATCAAATAGTTATTACTCTTTTTAGTAGTCTTATTTGCAAGTTTAATTAAACGAAATAGCTACTTTCTCATCGTGTAATTGATGAAATATAAAGTCTATGCAATTGTTTAATTAAACGAAATAGCTACTTTCTCATCGTGTAATTGATGAAATATAAAGTCTATGCAATTGTTTAATTGTTTTGAAGACCATCATAAATAAATGTAATCATTAAATTAATCGTCGACAAAAAAATAAGATTGGAATATTTCTATCGATTATCACAAAATTACATATATAGAAGTTTACTGGAAAACTGCCCGAAATTTAAAAAATCGCACAAAAGTCTTGTTGGAATCTCAAAAATCACCGGAAAATCTCGCCGGAATTTCAAAATCGCCGGAAATAATCATGAGTGGCTACGATTTTGACCGATTATTTGGGGGCCGTTTAATTGGCCAATTAGGAGAAATCAAAGCGGAAATGACCTAGTACCAACTAATCGGTCGATATTTACAACCAAGTATGTTTCCAGGTTGTGATTAGGTTCAAAAGTTTTACATAGAATTCAATCACTACGTTTTAAAGACCATGTTAAATACAAGAATCCTAACATGACATTTGTCTTCACAAATTGACATGAATATAACCCTTCAACTCAAAAATTAACTTTTTAATATTAATTTTTTAAAATTATAACAAAAATAAAAATGCGTATAAAATAATGACATTTAATTTATCTATAAAATATAATGTGTGAATTGCGATTTTCCACTTAGGACGATTTTTCTTGTAGACCACCGACTCGGTTATCTATAAAAGACAACCTGGAAGTCTTAAGTTCCATTCTTACTTAAAACGATTTTCTTTGAAGGCTACCGACTCAGTTGCTTGAGGCCGTGTTTTACATGTTCCTTTTGGTTAAGCATGTATTAAGAAAGAGATATGAGGGTTTACCAATTACCATGACCATAAAAAAACATATTAATAAGTTAATTATACGAGCCAACTTATAAACCCAATAAATTGAAAACTCTTGCATGAAAACTTGTCTCTCATACTCGAGTTAAAAAAAAAAAAAAAGGCAGAACGTGACGTAGGCAATCGGATTGATGACGCTGCATCGGTGAGGTTTAATCGTGAAATTTCACCTTCTGCCACTTGATTTGAAAATTTGACCTACTTGAAAATTTGACATTCTAATATAGAGTTACAAACCATATCACATAAATGTTAATATCACATGCTAGACCGGCCTAAGTTTAATTATTTTAAAAGGCTAAAGAATACATTTTAAGCTCGGTTATCTGGGTAAACACAATAGCTAAAGACCACCTATGCCCGCAAAACGCAGACAATGTTGGTGACATGGTATGCCCACCATTATAAAGGATACTCACCGTCTAAAGACCTATTGTGATAAAACATTTCGGTTCACCTGAAATATATTATTTCAAATGAGACTTGAACTCATGACATTCATATTAAAAAATAATTATGTTGTTTACTCATAAACCAATTGATCTAAGTCTCATTGGTCAATCGATCTGAATATAGCTAGGTACAATCCAACAACTATGGGGCCAGGGGCGGAGGATTAGAAGGGCCCGGGGGTGCCCCGGCCCTCCTGTTTTTTCGCTCAGAAGTGTCGATATAATAGTATTTCATCCGAAAATCCTTCGGTTCCCTTCTTTTTCTTCCTAAAAATCCTTCGGTCCCCTCTGTTTTCATCATAAAAATCCTTCGGCCCCCTCCGAACTTTTTTCCAAGCTCCGCCATTGTATGGGGCCACCACGTGCATCCTAGACAAATCTAACTTATCTACTAGTCTACAAGCATCTCACTCGTATTTTGTGGGTGTATCTTGCATCACCCGATTGCCTAAAAGTACTTATGTCCTCCCTTGGGTGACTAGCTCGGTTGAAACAACAATAAGAAGTAACGTTGTCCAAATTGCTCGATACTTAAAACGTGCTCGACATTCGTTTGAAAATGCTCAAAAAATGATCGTTCGATTTATGCCCGGTTGAAAGCCCTCGGTTCTCTATTCGCTTTGTAAACAAACCGAGCGTGAGAAATGGTACGCTCGCTCGTTGCTCGCTCAGTTGACTCAATTTAATTTCTTAATGTATTTTATATATACATAAATATAATTATATATAATTTCTGCTTTTAATAAACAAGTAAATCAAATGTCACTTGTCAAATTATTAAACCACTCAATGATACTTGTCAAATCTTTAAACCACTTTTGACATGTGTTACATTACTAACCATGCTATCCAATTCTTTCTCTTATTAAATATTTATATATTCTCTTTTTAATATTAAATAATTAAATTAAATACAATAAATCTTTCAATAAATTAAAAATCAAATCTTTATATTATAAAACAGATTTGGAAAATAAAAATTATATAAAACAATTTTTCTAAAAAAAACAAAACCTAGAAGTTTAAACAACAATATTTTTATATAAAAAAAATAGTTTTTAATACAATTCTAAAAATGAAATGTTAAAAAATAACGTAAACTCAATCATATTTAATCCTAAAAATCGTTTTTTAAACCCTAAATTTTGATTCATTACTATATAATATTTTTTTATACAACATGTGTAATGCACATGATATTAACCTAGTTTTTAATATAATAGGTGATGCCCTTTTCATGGTAATGTGTCTGGTTCAATTAATATTAAAAAAAAATGAAATTAAAACTTTAGATAAAAAATGATAAAAGAAATATTTCGATTTTATCAATTTGTTTACTATGAGTGAATCTTTAATATATTATTATTATTATTATTATTATTATTATTATTATTATTATTATTTTTAATGTTTTACATTAATAACATAGATATAAATAGATGAGAAAAATGTACAATACTACACTGTAAGATTACCATAAAAACATTAAAGTCATTTTGTAAAAAAGTTAAATAAATGATACGCCCACATTTAAGTCATGTTAAAACGTCTTAATCTGGGTTGGATTTGTTAATAACTAGTCGCTGAATAAAATAGTGATACTAGTTATAAATTATAAAATAATAATATAATAGTAACAAAGTCAAACGAGTGACAATATACATGAATATACCCAGAAGTCACCAAATTAACTCAATCCCAGCTACTCATGTTGCCCAAACAAATGTGATTTTAATTTGTTGTTATAGTTACCTACGAACAAAAAAGGGCCGGCCACATTATATATTGCACAAATACTAAGCATGACATGTGCGGGTCAGTAATGAATCAAAACATGTTCGGGTCAGGACGAGTTAAGCATGATCGTTTTAGTTTTAAATGAATTATTTTAAGAAACGTCAATTTTATTCAAGTCAAAATGTTTTTCTTTAGTGTTTTTCTCATAACATGTGTTATTAACTATTCTTGTATGTTTGAATGAATTCCCATAGTTTTTTGATCACTGATCTTGACTCATGTTGTCTTAATGTGTTAACCATCTCAACGTATTATATATTTATATGTTTATAATGTTATTATAATTGTTTATCCAAACCGACATTTCTTTTGCTTTATGCCAAAATTGTGAGACCAAATTTTGAATAAAATAAGGAAAACTAATCACAACTTACCAACCAAGTTTATATTCGTTTTTTGTTTTTGTTTTTTAGTGTAGGGTGTGGTTCATTAGTTAACACATGTTTATAGCATTAACCGAATAACTACGTCTTATTATTTTGGGACACACATTAAAGTAAATCTAAATATGTATTTTTTTTATTCTTGTAAGTGGGCCCCACATTAATTAAAAAAAAGAAAAGAAAAAACCCACACTTTTAGATTTACTTTATGTGAGGCCCAAAGTAATAAGATGTAGTTATTCGATTAACATAATAAGAAAGGATTAAGTTTTGATATATATATATAGGGGAAGGTTCCCCTAAAAAGTCTTTTTTGCCTAAGAAGTCTAAGAAGAATTTTTAAAAACTCGAAAACTGACCCAAACAAACTCCGATTGAATTCATTTTTACATCGTTGGAACCGGCTTGTAATTCCCTAAAACCTAAACCTTAAATCTTAAAAAATAAACTCTAATAATAAAACCAAAATTATAAAAACAAACCCAATACCTAAAGATAAAACCTAAAAGTTAAAAAAACATGCCATAAAATCCAAAATCTAAAACTAGTTGTTAAAGCTAAAACCAAAAAGCAAATATTGTAGGGTTCGATGAGACGGTTCCAATGCCATCGAAATGAGTTCAATCGGAGTTCGTTTGGGTCGGTTTTAAAGATTTTAAAAATCCTTTTTAGCCTTCTTAGGCAAAATAAACTTTTTATTTGATCCTTACCCTATATATATATATATACACGTAGGGATGGTTCCATTTTTACCCTTCCTTATAGCGTTAACCCGTTAATCCGGGAATTTTTTGTCCGAATCTTTGTTTTTTTTCATGGTTTTTATTATACATAAATAGAGAGGGTTTCTTTTTTTTTTGTGTTTTTGCTAATTTATCACCATTTAGAAATTAAAGCAAAGTGTAAGTAAGTGTAGGTAGGGATGGCAATGGGCCGGGTTTGGGACGGGTTTGAGTAATCCCAGTCCCATACCCGTTTATGAAAATATGTCCCGTACCCGTCCCAAATCCCATCGGGTATCTATCGGGTATTTACCCGTCGGGTATCGGGTATCCCGACGGGTTTCTGGTATCCCGGCGAGTTTAGCTAAATATATTCGTTGAGAATAACTGACTTAAAACACGTCTGGTATCGGGTAACTAATAATAAATTTATTTTTTTATAATCAAAAACTATATGTTAAATATGCCAAAAACAAGCTATTAATATATCAAATAACATGAAATTTCAAAATGTTATAAGTTGATTATCATTGTTCAAGATAAACAAAAAAATAACAATTATTAACAAAATGGTTCAAAAAAACTTTTGTAGTTGCCAAAAAAAAACAAAGATAAAAAAGAAACAAATTATATGAACAATTTCTAAAGTTCAAAAGGATTAAAAAAGAAACAAATTCTATTAATTCAAATGTATATAAATGGTATTTATAATCGGGTACACGGGACGGGTAGACGGGTATATATAATCGGGTAATCGGGCCGGGTAAACGGGTATATGAACAAATCCCAAGCCCGTCCCATACCCGCGAAAATTTGTAAAATTAATCCCATACCCGGCCCAATACCCATCGGGTTTGGGAATACCCGTCCCATATGTAGCGGGTTTCGGGTAAACCCGTCGGGCTCGGGTTTTTTTGTCATCCCTAAGTGTAGGTTGCTTACACTTACTTACATCAGATAGTGTAACTTAAACTTACACTTGATTTAAATTCTAAACGGTGATGAAATAGCAAAAACACAAAAAAGAAACCCCCCTATTTATGGGTAATAAAAACCATGAAAAAAAACAAAGATTCGGGCAAAAAATGCCCGGTTTAACGGGTTAATGCTATAAGGAAGTATTATTATATGATCTCTTCCCTATATATGTATGTGTGTGTGTGTGTATAAGGAGAGGTTCGAATGTTAACCCTTCTTTATTGATATAACCGAATAACTACATCTTATTACTTTGTAGCCCACATTAAAGTAAATCTAAATGTGAAGGTTTTTTTTCTTATTTTTAATTAATGTAGGGCCAATTACATTAATAAAAAAAATAAAGAAAAAACCCTACAACTTTAGATCTACTTTAATGTGGGCTCTAAAGTAATAAGACGTAGTTATTCGGTTATCACAATAAGAAAGGATTAACATTCGAGCCATCCCTGTGTGTCCTGTGTGTGTGTATATATATATATAAAGTTAAATTGAGATGTAAACAAGGCTAAAAATGGCTTGACTTGTGGTCTACGTTAGTTAGCATGAGTCTAACATTACAATAGAAGTTACAATCTCCTTTTCAAGCTGTCTTTTCCCTACCTCCATGTCTTCCATCCTTCTCTTTTGTTCCACCAACAAATTGCATGATCCATCACCTTACTTGAAGATACCACCACCACCACACACCCATGTACACACACACACATATTTTATATATATATATATATATATATATATATATATATATATATAGATATGTATGTTAGCTTGTCCCTCTCTTTATTTTACAAACCATATACGCTTCTTCATTCTACTTTAATTTGAAGCTAACCGTGATCAAACTATCGTACAATTAGATTTCATTACCCTTCCATCTTCTTCTCCCAAAATCTCTGAACGATCGGATCCGATAGGATCGGAGGAGCTACGCGTGCCATGGAGACCAGACTACAGCCATATCCTTCCAAGTATGTTTAATTTTCATTTCCATTCATACATATCTTTCTCATGCATCTTGATCATCGACTTATGTCCGGTCACTGGTTTGAACCCTATCATCTTAATTAATTTATGTAAGCCATTCCGTCAACAAACACGATTCAATATATCGATCTTAATGATCGAATGGAACATGATGTGGGATCATCATAATTCTTTTAACATCACTTATAATTAGGATTTCTTGTTCTAATTAACATGCATGCATGCATTGGTGATCTCCAGGTTAAAAATCGGTATAATGATTAAATAATTAGCAGACATCGTTGCAGCAATTCTAGAGCATGTATATTTTCTTTTAGAGCAATTTGGATTACTGACGGATCATAAACTCACCCGATCATATCCACACCCAATAGGAGGAAACCTATCATAAGTGAGAGAAAACTCCTAGCCTAGCATGAAACCCATATTTTGTTCATATCATGACTTGAATCCTTGACATCCCCAATATTAAAGCCATAGGGTACCTCCTCTTAACCAATTAAGCTAAGGATCATTGGTAGAGCATGTATATATCATCATCATCATCATCGTAGATAGTAAATCTCACCATTAAGTTAAAGTAGGATATTAGAAGGGTAAGATGTAAACATCCTTACCTTTAGTCTATAAGAATAAAGAGGCTGCTTTCAATAAGATCATCGGCTCATAATGCCTGAGTAACCGACCAACCTAACATTTTTAATGTTATTTTTAAAAAATTAAGTAAAATAACGTTAAAACTAATGGAATTTTACTTTTACCTGTAAAAAACTGAAAGATATATATATGTTTGAGTCACTCTGGTTACTTTATACGAAATATATTTATTACTTAAGCTATTCTTTTGTTTCTGTTATGATTTGCTATCAAAATATTTAATGAATAAACAATTAAACATTGGTAGGTACATGTACATGTAAAGGGAGTTGATCAGTCTAAGCATGTACCTAATGTGGTTGGTGAAATGAATTTCATCATTGCTATATGGCCATTTGACCATATATAAAAAGTCATGTAATGATGATAAAATATATTATTAATTAATACTTTTCCATATTATAGTTAAATAAATATCTTTATTTATTATAAATAATATTACGAATTATGTCCAGTACGTAGGGGTGTTCATGGTCCGGTTTTAAGGTTAAACCATAAACCGAACCGTTAATAACGTTTTTTGAATAATAAAAATCAAAATCGAACCGCTGAAAATAAAAACCGAACCAAACCGAACCGTTATCAACGGTTTGGTTCCGGTTTGGGCCTATTAAAAAATAAAAAGAAAACCTACTTCTAAAAATAACCTTACGTCACTAACTTGTCCAAAACTACAACATGTGAAACAAATATTACAAAACCTATATAAAATAAAAGTAGCGAAAAATAACTACTATCAAAAAATACATTACAAAACCATCATAAATATAACCTACTATTCAAAAACACCATAAATATGACCTCCTGTGGAAAAAACATTATGAAAACTGTTGTCCAAATGAGAGCATATAATGCCAAAAAAATATATGTCCAAAAAAATGCAGTCCAAAAACAAACCTAATTTCCAAAGTTATAAAATTTTTAGTACTAACCAAACAACTAACAACTTAATTAAATAGAACATACAATTACACATTTAAATACATATGAAAATCAAAATAAAAAAAATTATATATCACACACACGGTCCGGTCCTGTTTTTTGCGACCAATTTTTTGTGAAAATAAACCAAACCGTTTATTACGGTTTTGAACTTTTGAAACCGATCGACCAAATTTTCGGTTTGAGCGGTTTCGCGGTTTGGAACCGAACCGTGAACACCCCTACCACTACGTCGGTTTGTTTGATATTACTTAAATTTTAAAACAAAATACTCTTTAATCAAATTAAAAAACATAATATTGGAAATTGGGATTTCACCAACTGTACATAATAAATAAATGATAATATGTTTGCTATTAAAATTTTTTATTTTTCTTGATTATCTTGTTTCACTCGTATTCTGTTTTTCTTTGTGTTATATTTGAAAAAATTTTATTTAACTTTTTTGGTTATTTAGTGTATGTTTGAGATTTCTTTTGAAACTAAATTATTAACTTATTAACTTTATGAAAAAGTCAATCAGTTAAAAATAAAGATGTTTGATAATGTCAAAATGACTTTTTGTTTTAAATTTTTGAGTAAGGTTAAAAAATTGTTATTAAAAAGTTATAATTTGTATCTTCTACAATGACTTTTTAACCTTTTGATAAAATAAGCTAAAAAGTAATCCCAACACTTTTTTTAAAAGCTAATCCAAATAACTAACTAAATTTTTGAC
The DNA here is from genome assembly GCA_009363875.1 of Mikania micrantha. NCBI lineage: Eukaryota > Viridiplantae > Streptophyta > Magnoliopsida > Asterales > Asteraceae > Mikania > Mikania micrantha. The sequence goes on along the minus strand of CM018681.1, from coordinate 78,055,518 downwards.
TATTCACATATCAAAAACTAATCCAAACACTTTTTTAAAAACTTCATTTTAAAAATTGTAAGTTAATAAATATCTTTGACAAAAAGTTCTTTTAAACTTAAATAAACAATCCCAAACATGCTCTTAATATTTCTTATTTAACTAGTATAATAAAATAGGAACTCTTCTATTTTACTAATTGGGAAAATTTTATATAAATGTAACAAACTTCTAATTTTATTCTAATATAGTTACTTAAACATTTTTTTGTCTCAATTAAGTTATTTAAATTATTTTGATGTTCTAATCTTATGTTTTTAACCTAAATAGCAAGTAATACATGTTGAAATAAGTCTAAATAAATAAATTTTTTAAAAAAATGAACAACTTAAATCAATAATTATTAATTTTAATTAATATCTGACAAAGAACAAAAAATTAATAATTAATATTTATTGATTCAAGTCAGTCATTTTTTTAAACAAATTATTCACTCAAACTTATATCAACATGTATTACATGTTGTTCAGGTTAAAAATATAGAATTAGAACACCAAAATAACTTGAATGACCTAATTGAGACAAAAAAAAAAGTTTAACTAACTTGATTGGAAAAAAATTAAAAGTTGTTATATTTATTGAAGTTACCCCTTTACTAATTTTGCATGTGAAGTTAGTGTCATCAACAAAAATTCTTAAACCAGTCGCCATTTTCATGAAAACATTCTCTCATTTTGCTATTTTCTCAATTGTGTGAGGTATTGAATTTCGATTGCCTCAAAACAATAAAGAAACAAAAATAAAAAGAGATGAAGTGGTTTTGATGAAAACTAGGGACGGCTAAGCGCACGTCCGCGATGGTTGAGTCACCTATGTTTCCGGCGGTGGCTGAATACAATTTCTCACTGTGTTGTTGCAGTGGTTGAGCGCACGTCTAGGTGCTGGCTAAGTTACTAGCGTTTCATACGGCTGCGTTTCTAGCGATGGCTGAGCGTACGTCCGCACGTCTCGGTGAAGATGATGAGAACCGTCGTGATCTCGATGAAGATAAAAAGAAGCGTCATGAGAAACTTTGTTTTCTAATTAGGTTTGAATTATAAAAATAAACTTTACATATTATATTGGTTTTTTTATCTGCAATTAAAACATAAATCAAATTTAAGTTACCTAATTGAAGCAAAACAAAGTTTCAATAACTTAATTAGAACAAAATCAAAAGTTAATTACGTTTCTATAACATTTTCTCTAACAAAAACAATAAGATTCAGGGTTAGAAAACATTTCATTGGTTCGGAATTGAGTTTCCAAACACCACTCTACATGCCCTAATTAGAGATGGACAAATTACCTGTTTGGATTTATTCAAAATGGTCTCTAAACCGACTTCGACCCGATAGCCCAGTCAATTTGAATGAAACTGGTATCAAACCGACCCAATTCGTCAGTTTATTATTGGTTTCGTGTCATCACCTAAAACCGATTACCATCTCAAACTGATTTCAACCTGGCCCCAACTGGGATCCAGTTATTCTAGTCAAAACCATTTAAAATTGTAAACAACTGCATTTTTATATATTGACCCAACCTGCTTGGCATTCGTTAATGAAACTTACATTGGATGTGTGATTGGAATAGAGGTGGCCAAAAACGGTTACGGTTCTGGTCAACAAAGTCAAGAACCGGTTCCGGTTTTCACAGTTCGGGTACGACCAGTTCGGGTACGACCGGTTCGGTTCCTCGGTTCTGGTTCCGGGTATGTTGGCCACCTCTAGATTGGAAGTTGAATAAAATTTATGTTTAAAATTAATGTCTTCAGTAGCGAAGCTTGACCATAATCCCAGAGGGGCGAAATAATTTTTTTTTTCCCAGGAGGCAAAATAAAGATTTTTAAAAAATTTTACACTATGTATTGGAATATTTACACTACCCCCCCGGGCGGTCTGAACTAAGCTACACCCATGAATGTCTTTAACCTGTGATATACAATTATACATAGTTTCTTTTTATCTCCCAGATTAACTTCGAGTCTGAAAGATTATATCTAGGTGTCGGAAAGAGTCCTTGAGACGTGTTATATGATTCAAACATCTCGAATCTATTAACCATATGTTGTTTAAATTTGAATCTTAAAATAATAAAATTAACAAAACTGGATAAAATTGTAAATAAATACACATAAACGTCAAGTAAAATAATTTTAAGAGTAAAATGTCATTTTCGTCTCTATTATTTGGTCAATTTTGTCATTTTAATCAAATAGTTAAAATTCGTCCTTATGGTTTCATTTTATTGTCATTTTCGTCATTATGATTTTCATTTTATTGTTATTTTAGTCTAAATAAATTTAAACTTTTAGTATAAAATGACAAAGTGACCAAATCCACATGGACGAAAATAATTATAAAATAAAACCATATGAACAAAAATAATAATAAAATAAAACCATATGAACAGAAATAATGAAATTTAAATTATTAAATTAAAATAACAAAATTGATATTTTACTCTAATTTAAAACCCAGAATAAAAAAAATGAATTTTAAAAAGTGAAAATTAAAAATTTAGAATCAAAGCCATTCACCAACGTCTGTGCAACTGTGCATAATTAGTTAAAAATGAACAGTTCCAGCATTGTTTAACTTTTGTCTGAAAATGATCATATCAGCGAAGATGCATGCAAAAGAAGGATTCAAAGAACCAAATTAGAGGACGACGGGAAGCCATTAATTCCGGCGACCGTACATGACAAAGCCGGCAACTGCAAGCACAAACCCTCTAAATCAATGGTACTAATCGTCATTCTCGCAACGCTCATCGTCATCACTTACACCCTAAACGCTCATCACCATCATGACACCTACAACATCCCTCGTGCTATTTCAATGTACTGTAAATCACTTTCATCATCTTTAATTTGACTAATTATATGCCCAATCGATGCATGTTTTCGATCTTTAATAGCTTAATTTGTGTATTTTGCAAACAGGTGGAAGAAATGGGGTGGTGGGATCGATCAAAGATACGTATCACATGTGCAAATCAATTGGGATGATCTAACAACTGTTCTTGACATATTATCCAGCAAGAAACAGATGATTCATGGGATTGGATTCTTGAATTTTCAAGAAAACGAAATCAACGACTGGAAGACACGAATTCCACTTAGCGATGATCAAATCGTCAATCTTGAACTTGATCCTGTTGATAAAAATGTGACATGGGATGTGTTGTATCCCGAATGGATTGATGAAGAACAAGAAGAAGAAGTGCCCACATGCCCGAATCTTCCGAAACTTGATGTTCCGAGGAAGATTATCGATCTGATTGTGGTTAAGCTTCCTTGTAGAAACGAGGGGAATTGGTCAAGAGATGTTGCCAGGCTTCACTTGCAGCTTGCAGCCGCTGGGCTTGCGGGTTCGACCAGATCGAACCGACAGGTGCACCTGCTCTTTGTTACCAATTGTTTCCCCGTACCGAACCTGTTTCCTTGTAAAGAACTTGTGGTTCGTCGGGGAAACGTTTGGTTGTATGAACCGGATTTGAAGGTATTAAAAGAGAAGATTCAGTTACCGGTTGGATCATGTGAACTTGCGTTGCCTTTTAACCCTAGAGGTTAGTTTGATCTTACCAAGCCGCAAGTTTTTTGATAAAGTAAATTCCCAAAATGTCTATTTAACCAGATTTTTTCATTAAAATGTCCACTAACTTTTAGCTTATAGAGGCGGCGTCGTCCGTACTTATATGGGCGGCGGCCTAGAAACCATCAAATCAAAAATTGTCATGTGCCCTGTACAGACGACGCCTATATAATTACGGCGGTAACCAAGGGCTTCTAGCCTAATGGTTACCCCCTTGGCTTCCCCTGTGGGAGGTCACGGGTTCAAATCCCTCCCAAGGCGAAATAGGGGTCCTTGGGAGGTCAGGGGGTTTTCCGGTGCGGTTTCCTCCTGAGGTCTCAACGGAGGTCATGGTAACTAGACCTTGGTGACGTGGCCTGGAAATCAGTGATTCACACATTGAGATCAAATGCCGTTCAAAAAAAAATATAATTACGGCGGTGCCCTTATAAGTATGGGGGCGCATACAAGAAATGAGATTTTTGGAAACAAAAAGTCAAATGGACATTTTAGAAAAAATCACGGCCAAATGAACATTTTGATAATTCTCTTTCTTGAGATAGGTTTTAACAGTATCACCATTTTAATTTAAAATTTTAAAAAGTCAAAACAGCTGTTTGACTTTTGGTCAAAGGTTAGTTTGACTTTCAAAATCCAAAAAAGTCAAAATATTGTAAAATGTCAAACTACAGATTTTTAACTTTTTCAGGTTAACCGGTCGAAAACCGGTTTTAGAATAACTGAACCGGTTAACCGGTCAAAGTCTAGTAACCGGTTTTTACTAATAACCGGTTCGGTTAATAACCGGTTTTTCAACATTTAAAACCGAAACTAATTTAATAACCGAAACCGGTTAACCGCAAAATAACCGATTTTTTAGTAAGATGGACCGGTTAACTGGTTTGGTCCATTGAAACTTATAACCGGGTCCTAAACATACGGTTTTTTCAAAAACGTATAACCGATACGAATAACCGGTTTAAAAACCGGTAACGAACCGGTACCGGTTCGGTTAACCGGTTTTTTTGTGCATCTCTAGGTAGTAGTATGACCCTTCAAAAGACCTCTAACTAACAAGTTGTGTTGTAACATGTTTGCTAAGAACAGATGGAGATTATGTAGGGAATGCTCGCAAGGAGGCGTATGTAACGATCCTACACTCGGCTCATGTATACGTTTGTGGCGCGATAGCTGCGGCACAAAGCATACGGATGTCGGGTTCAAACCGAGATCTTGTGATACTTGTAGACGAGACCATCACCGAATACCATCGAAGCGGGCTTGAGTTGGCGGGATGGAAGATTCGGACGATTCAACGGATACGAAACCCGAAAGCCGAAAAAAACGCATACAACGAATGGAACTATAGCAAGTTCCGTTTATGGCAGTTAACTGATTACGATAAAATCATATTCATAGATGCTGATTTGCTCATTCTAAGAAACATCGATTTCCTGTTCGGAATGCCCGAAATCTCGGCTACCGGTAACAACGGGACGTTGTTCAACTCGGGCGTGATGGTTATCGAGCCGTCGAACTGTACGTTTAGCCTTCTAATGAATCATATCGACGAGATTGTATCGTATAACGGAGGCGATCAAGGGTACTTAAACGAGGTGTTCACTTGGTGGCATCGAATACCAAAGAGTATAAACTTCTTAAAAAACTTTTGGATCGGCGACGACGACGAGACCAAAGAGAAAAAAACTCGGCTTTTCGGGGCCGACCCTCCCGAGCTTTTCGTCCTCCATTACCTTGGGCTAAAACCGTGGTTGTGTTTCAGAGATTACGACTGCAATTGGAATTCTGACATATTCCGGGAGTTCGCGAGCGATGTCGCTCACGAACGGTGGTGGAAAGTACATGATGCAATGCCCACTCAGTTGCATCAGTTTTGCCTGCTGGAGTCTAGGCAAAAAGCGCAACTTGAGTGGGACAGAAGGGAATCCGAGAAGGCTAGATTTAGGGATGGGCATTGGAAGATTAAGATTCGGGATCCGAGGCTAAAGAAGTGTATCGACAACGTATGCTCGTGGAAGTCGATGTTGAAGCATTGGGGCGAGTCGAATTGGACTGATGATCAGACCTTTCCAACACCACCCGCAATTGCTAAACTCAACATCGACTGATTTGTACATGTAACACCATCATGTTGATTAATTTTTTGTATTTAGTGTTTTGATTATGTAATAATGGAAGTTTAATGTTTAATGGTGGATTTTTGGTACGGTTTTTATGTTTAATAATAATAAGTTACACTCATCTCATGAGGGCTGTCACTTGAGTTTATTTTAAAGTAAATTGCACTTTTCGTCCTTTAAGTTTTCAAATGTTGCAAACTCGATCCTTTCTCCGTTAACGTCGTTAAGTACTAACAGAATAAAGGACCATATCTGAAAATTTATGTAAACATAAAGGACCAAAAGTGAAATTTATTCAATTGATTATATGACTTTTTTTTACATTTATGCCCTTGTTCTTTTAGTACTTAACGGCGTTAACGAAGAAAGGACCGAGTTTGCAGCATTTGAAAACTTAAAGGACTGATTTTAACATTTTGAAACATAAAGGAATATCTCTGAAATTTTGTATAAACATAAAGGACGAAAAGTGCAATTTACTCTTTATTTTATATGATTTTGCGTTATTATCAAACATAATATTTGCGTCATTTTTTTTGAAATAAAAGAAAACACTTTTTGTGTATATATATAGACACTATATTTTAATAACGTGAGATAATTATACAAGTACACTTTTCAAACAAGTGATATCATTGTTGTTTTCATTCTCGTCCACTCCCTCCAACTATAAAATGCCGACAATCTACGAGACGTTGGCAAAGAATTGAATGCCTCTCAAACAAACGGCAGACCTCAAAACCGATCTTGCTAACCACCAAACTTGAAACCCAACATCATTCCCTTGTTCATCGTTGAACACCAAGCTGTAACAACTTTCCTACCACCTACGAACTCGAAACCGCCGCTACTAACACCGCTATCATAACCGCAAAACACACCACAAGTACCCTTCCACTCAGTTTGCTATTATTTACCATCCCTTAACACCATACCTAGACCACTACCTGCTTAATCCACACCCTCAAGAGTCGCAACCAAACCAATGTTACGTATCCCTACCAAAACCAAACTCATTGCCAATAGGCACACCATGCTGACCAAACCAGACACTTAACCAATGTTTTGAAAACCGAACCGGACCGGCCGGTCAGTCGAACCGGGAACAGTGGGTGAACTGGTCCGGTTAGGGGTTCTAGGCCGTTTTGGGTGAACCGGTGGTCGGACCGTTTTTTTTGAAATTTTTTGATTTTTTCTATATATATATTTATAAAATGTTTATAAAATCATCTAGTTCTTAAATCTGGTTCGACCGGTCTAACCTCTGACCAGTAAGGAGACCGGTTCGATATCCGGTCCGGTTCACCGCCACCATCCAATGTCACACCTCCACCATCATCTCATTGTGTTTCGGTTTTCACCAAACCTTAGTCGAAAAAGTTAAACCCTATGTTGAACATAACTAAAAAGAGAAAAGAGGTTGAATAGTTTTTGGGATTCCTTTCAATTTTTCTGATATTTGTTGATGGTCTAGAAATAGTTATATCATATAGTAAAACAACATTAGAGGAGAAATATGTAATGGATTTGGTGTAGCTGTCTCATGATTTTATTCTAGTGGTGGCAATTTTTACTCATATCAAAGAAAATGGGTTGGTTTGGGTAAAAAATTGTAGTATAATGAGTTGAAATGAGTAATATCATAATATTGAATGAGTTGAGATGGGTAGCACTTAAACACAATTCGGGTCAAGATGGGTAACCAAAAAACTATGTAAATGCAATGGATTCAAACATCTAAGAATGATTAATAACATATTTGATGAGAAAATCAATAAAAATAATCCAAATAGACTATTCGTTTACTTATAACACATCTTAGGTTAAACTAAATTGATGTTTTCTAAGAACAATCCATTTAGACCCGAACTGATTTTGCTTAAAACCCGTTCCGACCCGCACCCAAGGGTGGCTCAAATCGGTTTTTTTTTACCAAACCGGTTCAGTTTAGGAACCGGTATGGTTTGGTCTACGGATGGTCAAAACCGGTTTGGGTGAAAACCGGTTTGGGAGATGAGGATGTCAAACCTATAGGAACCGGTTTGGATAGGTTTGAAACCGGTTTGGGAGATGAGGATGTCAAACCTATGCCAAACCGGCGGTTCGGACCGGTTTAGATGGAACCGGTTTGAGAACTATGGAATACCGGTTTGGAAACCGGTTTGTAAACCCAAACTGGTTTTTTGTTCACCTCTAACGCACTCATCCTGACCCGAACTCGTTTTAACCCGTTACCCAACCCGCCCATTTTGTCAGGCATATTTTATTCCCAAATGGTATGAAGCCCAAAGCCACTATTAATGCTAAGCATGGCATTGTACGACTTGGAATGAAGAACAACTGTTTTCAATCAATCAATCAATCATACGTGATAAATCTTACTCGTAACATGATTATTTTTAGGGGTATGAGGAGAGATTAAATTTAAGCATACATTAGCTCTATCTCTAAAGAAACATTGGTTGGTTTCAAAGAGACCACCGTGGCATCCCATTGAGACTAAATTAAATGCTACAAGAAGATGTGAGTGGCAAATGACAATCATCATACCATTACGTCCTTGATGACAAGGGCATTTTAAGGCGAGTATTGACACAGGATACCGACCTAAACCCAATACCTGACCACTCTGGTTTCTCGTTTATTCGTTGATGGTTACAGTTAGAGGTGCACAAACCGGTTAACCGGTCGAAAACCGGTTTTGGAATAACCGAACCGGTTAACCGGTCAAAGCCTAGAAACCGGTTTTTACTAATAACCGGTTCGGTTAATAACCGGTTTTTCAACCTTTAAAACCGAAACCGATTTAATAACCGAAACCGGTTAACCGACCGGTTAACCGCAAAATAACCGATTTTTTAGTAAGATGGACCGGTTAACCGGTTTGAAAAACCGGTTAATAACCGGTTTGGTCCATTGAAACCTAAAACCGGTCCCAAACCGCCGGTTTTTTCAAAAACCTATAACCGATACGAATAACCGGTTTAAAAACCGGTTTCTAACCGGTTACGAACCGGTACCGGTTCGGTTAACCGGTTTTTTTGTGCATCTCTAGTTACAGTGGCGAATTGATTTAGACAGGTGCGTAGATAGTTAGGCAAGGGTGTCATTTAGTAGTTTCTAAAAAGTAATCAATTTTTATTTTTTAATATATTATTTGTATTGTTTTGACTCAATTATAGCATTTTTAAATAAGTTTAATATGTTACACAGATTGAATAAATAAATTATCATATACGAAAAAAGTTAATATCTTTAAAAAGTATAAGTATGCTTACCAAATGTATTTTTAAAGAAATAAAGTTAATGTAATAATTGTAAAGCACGTTGAGTTTTTTTTTTTTAACATTTTTAATTGGATATTATCTTTTTTTATTTATTTGATAAATTTTAATTTATTTAATATATTCCTTTAGATATTTTTAGCATAGTTAAATACCTCTCAATACATAATAATACATATAAAAAGCTAAGAACTTATGCTAGGATTTTTAAAATCACTTATTTTTTTATTATTTTACATTATTAGATTATATCCCGTGTATTACACGGATTTAATATAAAATACTAATTAGTTGATAATAGAATTAAGAAATTATAAGATTATTAATTTACATATTAATAAATACTTTAACTAATAAAATAATAATCAAAAACTTAAATAACTAAAAAAAATAATTGATTATCTTCTTAATTTGTAAGAATTGATATCATTGAACTAATTAACATGAAAACTTCAGTTCATATCATGTCAAAATCTAATTTTTGTAAATGAAGAATATAAGTTATAATTTATGTAATTATTAAGGTTAAATGAGCTAATTTGAAAATCACATTTTTCAAAACTTTGATTTAATGATTATTTTATTTTTCAAAAAAAATCAATTTTTAAGAAAATGGATTTTTTTTCAAAAAAATTTGTTTTCTAAATATTACATAACATATTTCTTATATTAAAATACTTTGATTTTTTTTATATTTTATAAACTTATTTAATTGTGCTTTCTAATAAAAAGATTTGATTTTAATTTTTTTAAAAACTATTTTGCATATAAAAAGGTAAATAATATTATTTTTTCATCATTACTATTATTATTATTAAATATGAGAGAGTATAATTATTTAATAGGAGAGATAATTGAGTATATTGATCAAAAAGTGACATGTGACAATGCTTGTTTAAAATTTGACAAGTGGCAAACAAATATGTTTGTTTATTATAATAGTAAGATAAGATAATATATGTTTACCATTAAAATCATCTAACCACATTAAATATTTGAAATTTTTAGAAATCACTTTAAAACAATTAATAGTATTATTCTTCTTTTTGAATATTTTGACATTCATAATTTGAACTTTGATAAAATTTACGTAAGCCTTAAAACTTTGATGAGTTGGACCAAAATGGAAAACATGTCATAACGTATTCGAGACAAGATAGGTGCGGGTCAAGCAAAATCAATTTAGGTATAAATAAATTATTTGTAAAAAGTTTCAATTTGGTTAAAATGAAAATGATTTGTAAGTTATTAAATAATTTATTTTAATAATTTTTAATGATTTCCTCATCAAACATATTATTAATAATTATTATTTATTTAAATTTATTATATTTAAACCGTACTATGATAAAATGTTACCATCTCAACCTGTTTTATATTATAAAGCTACTCATTCCAACGCAAAATATAATAATTGTTTACCTAAACTAAATCATTTATCTTACATTGGGTCTAGGTTGTCATGTACTCATATCTAACCTTCAGGACTAGAACATAAACATGGACGAAGGATGTATGGGGCCGGGGAGGCAACCTACTCTTTTTTCGCGAGTAGTGTTAATTTTTGCACCGTAGGCAAATTTTTTTAAAAAAATGTTGGTATCGCCCCTCATTAAAAAAATTAATTTGAATTAGATTTAATTACACTTCAAAAAATTTATAAACCAATTATATTTTAAAAAATACTTATTCTCACATTTAATACCAAATTCTTTTTTACCCACATTTCTAACCAATTACAATTTTTTTATTCTTATTTCCCTCCATTTTCAATTTCCCAACTCTAAAAGGCTAAAATCCCCTTTTTTGGAACTCCTCTTCCATTTTTGGTTCGTAGAGTTCAAATTTCGTCTGATCGGCGAGCGTCTGACACCAACCAACCGATGACCTCATGACCGAGTCACCATTGTCCACTCCTCGACGCTTGACCTCACAACAACCCAATCAACTAGCGTGCTCAACGCTGTCACGCTCAGTTTAGCAGTTCCCTACTTGAGCCACCAATGGCCATGGGGCCTACTCCCTCCGTGACCGACCTCCCACCTGCTCATGGTTGTGGCTCACCGAGTCAACTGCTCACGACCTTTTAAGGTAATTTCTTTTTGCAGAATTTTTATAATGTTTATTATTATCAGTTATTTAGTTGATGTGCTTATTGTAAAGCTTCTTGCTATTATTTGGTTATTTTAGTTTTCTAGACATTTAGAATTTTTTGTTTGAATCAATATATAATGAGAAAGGTTTTTAGTTATTTAGACATTTAAGTTTTTAGTTTGAATAAATAGTTTGAATCAACATTAAGGTTTAGGTCATTTAGACAGACATTTAGGTTATTTTCATTAATTTTTCAAAAGATAGGTTATTTTAATTTGTTTGAATCAATATCGAGGTATTCACTTTTTTGTTTTTTTTTTCACACATAATGACAATTATTAGACATTTTTATTTTTATTGTATGACTTTAATTGACCCGAATTATTGATCCGGACATTTAACCCAACTAACTGAGATATATTGGTCGATTGCAAAAAAAAATATTTTTGACCACGCAAGTTTTCGTCCCCTTTCGAACATATCATGCCCCGTCTCTGAACATAAACCATATTAACCAACATCATAGTTAACTCAAGCATTTATATAACACCAGGTTATAACTGTTTATATTATTTTAGTTTACAATAGGACAACACTATACGTCTTGCATAAGCCTATACGAGGCGTATAACCCCTCTGACATGCATTGTTTCGACGATGGATAGTCTCGTATACGCTTTGTATAGGACTTATGTGTCTCGTATAGACCTCTACAAGGCATGTTTGAGACCAATCATGCATGCTAATGAATGCTAACATATAATGATTGGCCCTTATACGTTTCATATGGCTTATACAAGATGTATATAGGGTGTGAAATTTGAGGGTTGTGTGTAAGAATAACAGAATCATTTCACATAAAGGGATGGCAGTTGAAATGTGTCATGGCACTGTGATTGCACCAGGCCTTGCCATTGGTATTTCCAGGCTCTTACACAAGAAACTACTGCTCACTATCTTGCATCTGAATATCTGATGCAGATTAGTTGGTCTAAAAATTTCTGCATCAGAATTCAATCTACCAATTTGGCCTCTGAATCTGATTGCTTTCATGTTCATGTATCAATAATTTTTAGCCTATAACAAATATATTTCTTCACTGAAAATTTGAAATCATTTGAAATTAAAAACCAACTTACTTGAAGCCTTACAGTGGTTTCAAGGGTAGATAGATCGTTTACACCCTCTCTAACAAGTAGGTTATTAACCTATGTACAAGGGCATCTTCATCCAATAGCTTCTCAATGCCAAATTAACAGCCTACACTCTTGCATGCAAGAAGCAGAATCTAACGCCCCAAAAGGTTTAAAAAAAAGGAGTAAGCAACCAAGATGCTAGATTAAACAACAATGTTGTCATATAATCCTTCCTGATGGAGAGAAACCGTGTATATTACAATGAAAGAAAAAGTTTACACCATGATTATTACAGTACAAATGTACATTACTGAACAGCAAAAGGAACACCCATAGTGATCCTACTCCAACTTTGCTAGATAGGATGCACCACCATGTAGGACCTGATGATGTAATAGCAAGCGAGTATGTATCATTCATATCCCAATAATCTGCCTAATACACAAAAAGTAAATAAATAAACAATAATAATAATAATAAAACTGTCTAGACTTTCTGATGGAAAACACTGCCAAACAGATATTTTTGATTCAGAATCAAGTCCAAACAGAGAAATCAAGTCGATCACGCCTTTCATTCAATCAACATTGAACCATATGAATCAATTTGTTTTATTAAGCACCGCCTACAAGTTACAATAATCACACATTCACACTATAATATGCATGTCCAACACCACACTCGTCGTTGATCCAGATAACATATGACACAAAAATGTGATCATTAAGCCACGGTTGATGGAAATGCAATGTAGTAAGTTAGTAACTGCATTCATTTAACACAGAGGATGTAAGATTTAAATGGGATGATGGGATCTCCAAAGAAACATTAGTGAAAAACATTAAACATAAATTCAAGTCTAAATGAACACATGACAGTAATCAAAACAACTGTGTCAAAATAGAATTCCATTCAAACACAAAATGGTTAACAAGACAAACAACACATTTATTTTAGGTTTTTTCATAAGGGTATCTTTGGATTCCATTTATCTACAAGACAAGCATTTGAGCATATAAGATAATTATTGGCATCATTAAACTATACAAGAAACAAATGAACGACAAATTTTACAGGGTTCCAACCTATATATAGGATCATAAATGCAAGTTTACACCAATCAAGCATAAAAGTATACTCCTAACAAAGCATTTAAATTTACAAATTTGAATCTGATTTTTTTTAAATCACACACAAGAACAAATGAAGAAACAAGCTAGGCTCTCACCGTGGCAATTCCAAGTGTGATTATTCCAAATTTTCCATCTGAATACTGCTTTTGAGAGGCACATACTCTCCAAGATATCCACCCAAATGATCATACAAAGCATTCTTATCAATCCCTTGATGATGATAGCTTTTGCACACATAGTAAAACACACTCTGAACTAAAAACCCTACCAGATTCACAATCACAAGAACACCAACCAAGAACCCACCAACAACAATCCTTGTGAAAACCCCATAAGAATACTCCCCACCATGAACCACAATTGACCCAAACAGCCCGTTAATCGCACCACAAATCACAAAGTACCCAAAAACCAGAACGGACCCCATCCAAGCCCTTCCTTTTAGAATCTCAAAGCTTTTTCTCATGGCTGCAAACCCATAGACCGGCTCAAGAACAGATATAACACTAGCTAAATGCCAAAGTGCAGTGATATAGCTATGGACAACAAGAAACAGCACAAACACAACAATCAAAGAGAACAAGAACAACACGAAATTATGCGTATCGATTGCGATAATCAACAAAACAACAAACCCTAGAAACACAATGTTGTAAACAACCATAACAAGACCCACCCACAGGAACGTGATGAACAGCCGTTTGAAGACGGAGGGGATGGCGGAGATTGTGGCGGAAAAAGAGACGGGTTTTGAGGTGTACAACGATGCGACGGTGAAGACGACGGCAGCGGTGGATAAAAGGGAGAAAATGAAGAGGAAAATGAGATAACAGAACTGAAAAACGAGGAGTTTGGTCCATTGGGAAGTGTGAGAGCCGTATGGATCTTGGATTTGGGTGATTAGAGGGTGGGTGAAGAGAGAATGGGCTAAAATGGCGAATGATAAAGGGAAAATTAGGGTTAGGGTGATGAGGTAAAAGGTTTTGGGAGATTGCTTGGGGATGGCGATTGATTGTTTGAGGATTTCTGATGCAGAGAGGAATTGGAGCTCATCTGGAGGTAGATCCATGGCGGATTGTTGGAAGAAATCTGTGCAAATGGGGACGAAGATTTAGATCTGATGCTGGGTGTATTTGTCGGCGAGATCAAGGAAGAAGACGCTGACTGTTTAAAGTGCTTGGCGTGATTTCTTTTCTCTAAAGATAATCATCTGTCTTTCTTGGAACAACTATTCATGTTTTGTGATATTATAGGATTTTTTCACAAAATATGTAAAGAAAGATCATCCAATTGTGTACATTAAATCACGAAGTGATCTGGTCCTTAAACTATAGGTAAAACAAGACTAGTCTTAATTTTAGAGTCTTATGACGAATATAAAATTCAATACTATTTACCAAACTTGAGGTTAGTCATCAATTTGAGATGTTAAATGATTTCGTTTTTGGTTTGTTTAGTTTAGTCTATGTTTAATTATTCAGATATTCCTAGGTACCAAACTTAAAATTGAATTTGCAATTCGACCAAATTTTTAGATTATAGATACGTTTTTTTCATAACCCTATCAATATAATAATAATAATAATAATAATAATAATAATAATAATAATAATAATAATAAAGTAATAACATATTCAACTAACTAAATAATTAATTAATCAATTAAGCAACTAATAAAACAATCAATTAATTAATCAAGACTCAAATACGCATTAATTTTTTTTAAAATCATGAGACACGCCTGTTATTTATGTTAGGACAATAAAAAAGATTTTTAATTAAATTATTTAATATGTTATTCTCAAAATTGAGACACGTCTATTTTTATCACTTTTCCGCATCTTTTTTTTTTATGTGAAAGTTGACTCGGCATATGCCACAAAGTATACATCACAATCTTGATCCATAGCAAGATAAATGGATAGAGTTGGGTAAGCAACTATTGCATTTTGTGTTAAAATGAGTAACATTATATTATAGTATGGGTTAAGATTGGTAACACTTCAACACAAAGTAGGTCAAGATTGGTAACTTAAAAACTATATAAACATAATGGATTCAATGGGTAAGAGTGATTAATAATATGTTTTATAAGAAAATCTTTAAAAATTATTTAAATAAACTATTTATTTAGTTATAACTTATTTTAATTTGGGCGAAATTGATTTTTTTTTAAAACAACCTGGTGCTAGACATACCACACAAAGCATCAAATTAAAAAAAAAAACTATTAAAATCTCGACTTATCCAGTTATCCTTACCAAGCAGCTCAAAAAAACCAAGGAATGCATCAAAATAAAGGGCAATTTTGGGTTTTCATTTTAGAATAACTTATTAATTTATTGTTTTTTTTTTCAAAAAGCCAACAAGTTAATGAGTTGTTTGACAGCCTAAAATGAATTTTGAAAATGACATTTTTTGAAAGGATAATAAGTTGTTTTTCAAAAACAACAAATTTTGTTTTTCAAAATGACTTATTTACATAAAATTAAAAATTTACCTTCACTCTTTACCTTTTGAGAGGCCCCGAACCCCTCAGTTGGCAAACATCAAACCTATACTCTTTAGATCATATTTACATTATCATAGCAGCGGAATTTAAGGCGATTACGTAAAGTATCATACAAACCTAAACAAACATTAGTACAAAGCTCATATATTTATTAGGTTTATAACATAGCCAGTCTACGCCAGGGGTAGTCTTCAATATATGCCATGAGCCTTCCTGGTCTCCTTTCTCAAATCATTCAACCTGATATGCATGCTAAACAAGTCAGCTTTCGCTGGTGAGTTCTAAGTTAACTTTTCATAAAAGTTAAATCTTTAATATACATAAAACATTAGCCTTCACTGCCGACCGAAGTCAACAGTCTCAATCATAATAAACATAAAACATTTCATATACATAACATACATGACATCATAACATCAATCATATAGTACATAAATGTAGCCTATTCTGTTGACAGAACTCAACACGCTTGCACAAGACGTATTAAACTGGCGACACACAGTCGACAGGCCTGTTCTTTCACAGGACTTATGCCTGTTCTTTCACAGGACTTATGCCTGATCTTTCACAGGACTTATGTCTGTTCTTTCACAGGACTTATGCCTGTTCCTTTCACAGGACTTATGCCTGTTTCTTTCACAGGACTTATGCCTGTTCTTTCACAGGACTTATGCCTGTTCCTTTCACAGGACTTATGCCTGTTCCTTTCACAGGACTTATGCCTGTTCCTTTCACAGGACTTATTAAACCATCAACCGAACTGACGGCTCATACCGGTACAAGACTTCTTGACATACATCATTCATACATAACATGGTTTAAATCATTTAAACCATCATAATCATAAACCATTATAATCATAAATCATTATCCGCACCGCAGTGCTCAACATTTGCCCAACCGCAGCCGGGACTTCAAAATCGCATTTTCTAATTAACCTCGGCCGAGACTTTTAAAATCATTCATTTCTCAACCGTAGTTGAGTCTTTAAAACATCCTTGACATCTCAGCTGAGGTTCTTAAAATCATTTACTTCTCAACTGTAGTTGAGACTTAAAGCATTATTTACTTTAAAACGTTCTTTACTTGAAAACATTCTTTACCTGACCTTAATCAGGTTAATGTCACTTTCATACAATAACTTTACAACTTGAAACATTATTTACTTTAACACATTCTCTTATCTGACCGTAGCCGGATAAAGCAATCATTTACCTAAATAACTTTATAACATGCATATCAGCCCTAAAACATTAAAATAGTAAAAGAGGGCTCTTAGAACTCACCTGATGTCTTACTGTAGCAAGATCACTCACAAACTGGTACTAATGGTGTAACTCTGCATTAGTTTATACTTAATAAGTCATTTATGTTTTAACCTACTGATTAGATCTTTCTGAACGTTCAATGTCAAAGACATTGCCTTGAAAGTCATCAAATAGTTAATGTTGTTGATTATAATGCTAAAACAGTTCCTAAACAGATTAATGGCTTAGAAATGATAATCCTTATCATTGATTACCCAGATATCATGAAATATCACAACATAGTCTTAGAATAGGTTTAATAACCATGTTTAACATACTAATCTGACTGTTATCATAAACATCAGATAATCGTTCCAATAAGTATGTTAACGATTGTGATTAGTTTGAAACACTCAGATTTAACCTTTGCATTTCAAAGATTAACCAAACTAATCATCTACATTGTCATAATCAGATGGATTAAACCACTATAACCATAGTTGTGATTTCATGCAAACCGGGCATTACAACGGATCAAAACAAGGATTTAACCATTAGAACATCGTGTTCTTCATTTCTAATCGATCCTAGCCATCATCTAGACAATAATCAACAATCCTAACTATGTTATTACGTTCAAAATCAAGATCTAATCAATCAAAATCGAACTAGAAAGTTAAAACGAATCGTTACCTAATCTGACGGAGTTTTGACTGCAAAACAACGATCAGAACTTGTAAATACGTTCCCAGGTGCGATCCCCACAATCTGATGGTCTTAAACTGAAGGTTGGAAGTCCAAAATAGCTGTTCTTCGTCTGTAGGATGAAGAGAGTTCGAGAGATTAATAAAAATAAAACTCTGCGTGCAATCTGATGAAGAAGATCAACTTACTCCACCGCCTCACCCGTCGCGTACCGCGACGAGGGCCCAAATAGGGCTTCGCGTACCGCGAAGATTTCCGGAGAATTTTTAGATATTTTCCACCCATCGCGTACCGCGAAGAGTCCTCAACCTCTCTGTCGCGTACCGCGACAAGTCCAGAAGTTCCATACTTTGAAATTTTCTTCGTTTCGCGATTCCGGACAATCCGTAACTCCGTTTCGCGCACGGTTTTCGCCCACGTTCATCTTTTCTCGTGTACTATCAATCTGTAGTAATTACCATTGACAATTCAACATAGATTTTATACACGATCAAATGTGCTCACGTCATAGATGCCGAATTTTTGGTACGCAATTGTCACAGTTTCAACAGTAACGGAAATCTCGTACGTTTATTATTAAATTACTAAAATTTAGGTTGTTACAAATCTACCCTCCTTACAATAGGTTTCGTCCTCGAAACCTGTTACATTTCAAACAAATGTGGGTAGAATCGTTTCATTTCGTCTTCAGTCTCCCATGTCGCCTCAGATCCTTTTCGGTGTTTCCATTGAACCTTAACTTGCCTAATCACTTTGTTACGTAACTGTTTCTCTTTCGTATCAACAATTGCAACTGGTTCTTCTATGTAATTCAATCTTTCATCCACTTCAATATCACTTAAAGGCACGTATGCTACATCATCCGCTAGACATTTTCTCAGATGTGAAACGTGAAATGTCGGATGAATTTCACTCAGTTCATCTGGCAGATCTAATCGGTAAGCTACCTTACCAACCCGTGCCATTATTCGAAAAGGTCCAATAAATCTTGGACTTAGTTTTCCTCTTTTCCTGAATCGAATAACTCCCTTCCATGGTGAAACTTTTAACAGTACTTGATCACCTACTTCAAACTCTATCGGTCTCCGTCTTTTATCGGCATAGGACTTTTGTCAATCCTGAAATTTCATTCGCGCTTTAACTAATTGAAACTCTTCAATTAGTCTTACTATTACCATTAATAGTAAATGATCCTTTAAAGGAACATGTGCCTGCTCGTCTACCAGACACTTCCTAATCATCATACAACTACTACTACCAGGCGTAACCATGGGCTTATGTCGGCACAAGGCTCCATAACCATTGATCTGACCCGCCGAAGCATTCTGCAGATCCATAATTACCCAGTAACAAGTACTGGAGCAACCATCCTTTATCATAACATGATATACTAGCACTATATCATCATTTAACATAACATCGTACATTATCCTAATAACATAGGATTACTCATAACATGCTTTGCTAGTATCATATCATCATAAAATCCCAGCATCATACCCTGTCATGCTAGCATGTAACCATCATAGCATTATACTTTCATCCTAGCAACCTAGGATTTCATCCTAACACCTATAATTGTCATCCTGCCATGTTATCATACAATTCATCCTCATAATTTACTAACATGCATTCATCATACTTAACATACTTTCATGCATAAACCGTGCTACCACCTAAACGTGTATACATAGTCATGACATATCATCTTTCGTTCATCAGCATCATAAACACAGAACAACATCAACATAACCATAAGCATGCTTTAATCACACCTTGAAGATCATATGGTAACAAATCGTCTTCCCTTTTATGTCATACTTTAGCTGTAACAGGTAGCTTATTATGGTACTTAATCCTTGCGCCCTTATCTTTTCCTAACTTGTATACTACAACATGTCATATTTTGTAGCTACAACATACGTTATTCTTTAATTTGAGGCTTGTGCTAAAATCCTTACACTTAGTCTCTACAAACAGTTATCTCTCTTGGCATTAAACCATTTATAGAACACTCGTTGGAAAATTGGTCCTTAATAAATTTTCTCAACATAACTTAAATACATATCTTAACACATAAGGTTGTCAATGCATAAGGCCAACCAAATTTTTCATTACATGCAACAGATCAACCCAAGTCTTGGGGTTGTTATAAGATTTCATTAGTCACCTTATAATAAGAACTTTCTTGTTTCCCCTCAATAAGAAGGCGTCATCATTCACCTTATCATTTGTCTCATTATGAGAACTTCATCTTTTTCCCTTGTTAAGAGGACTTTATCATTGGCCTCCACAAAGGCTACATCATTCGATCTACTTTATGCATGACAATCTTATTATAAAACTTTCCTTTGTCAACATACGTATGCACACTATTTCATAACAATACCATGAATTTTCTTATACATAATGTGACACCCGGCAATTTCAGGTAAATTGCAACTCTTATATTCTTTACATTTCACATTCATACTTGTTGCATTTCATTTAATTATGTTTAATTAGATGAGTTGAACACAAACAACTACAAAACGATAGTTCAAGGAACTATCGAACCATACACTGCATTGCACGTTGGTTTTGGAAACCAATGGTGGCAAACACAACACTAACACAAAACAATGATTCGGATTATTATTGAATTGTGCATCACACGTTGATTGGATTAATCAAGCGTGCAAACACTTCGTTAGACACGAACACAAACTATAGAAGATAATTCGAGTAATTATCGAAACACACACGAATCTCACGAACGTTGGTGATCAGTTAAACTTATGTGCTATTATATGATTATGTGCTTAAACATGTATTAGATGTTAGGATAAAACGTTAGAAGTCAAGTACGAGCGAAATCGTTTCAACGAAAGCGAAAAACAAGGATATGGACCCGTCGCGGTACGCGACAAGTCCCTCGGCGAAAGTCTTCGCGGTACGCGAAGCAAACCGGGAGTCGAACTCCCGAATTCCATAGCGGTACGCGACAAACATTTTTGATCGGACTCCGCGGTACGCGAAGGCCATGCAGATCAGATTTTCTTTAAAACCAACCCCATTCATTTCAAGCGGTTTTCTCTTGTTTTTTCTCCGAACTTGTACACCATATTCCGACCAAACTCTCTGCTAAACTTCCCTTAACCCTGGTAAGCCAATCCTAAACCATTCCCTCATCCTCCTTAGTGATTTGGAGTGCTTGGAGCTTGGAGAAGGAGCTAGAGAACAAGAAACCTTCATCAACGGTTGGAACTTCATCAAAAGAGGCTGTTACTACTGAACCTAATCATCAAGAAGCTTTAAGGTAGTTTTAATATGATTTTTAGTAGCTAGATCGTACATGCAACGGGTTAAAACCCACATGCAACTCCGTTTAGTTATTGTGCTCAAATTTGTTGGTGATTTGTTGAATAGATGTTATAGATTTACTGATTTGATGGTATTATAATGTTAGAATTGAGTTTTGGTTAAGCTAGATTCGATTTGATGATGTTTTGGTACACTTGCCATAAAAGGAAACTTTTATGTTGCAAGTCTTCGATTTGTGATGATCTAGACATGTTAGACATGTCTAGATATTGTTAAATGTGTATTGAAGTGTTTAGAAACACATTGGGATATTTGATTTTGTCAAAAACTTGGTTTTATAGAAACTTACTAAAAATGGAAACTTTTAGAAATCAAAAGAGAGCTTTTGATGTTTTAAAGTGTTTTGATGAACTTGGGATATTGAAATATGTTTAGAAATGATTTCTAAGCATATTGGAAACCTTGATTTGCGAAAACGAGTTTTAAACGGATACTTTCCAAATAAGGAAACTTTATTTGGGCAAAACGGCATAAATGGTGATTTATGCGCAAACGACGTGTTTTAAGAGTTTGAACGTGTTTTATAAACATACTGGAAGTCATTAGTTTTACGAAATGGAATTTCATAACCACACTTTCCTAAAGTGGAAACTTTCTAAAAATAGCAACTTATGTGTTTAGAGTCATAGGATGCATTTTGGTGTCCTATGTGCATCAAGGCACATGAACACAACAATCGTGTCACCAACGATTCGTCGAAGTAACACTAGTCAAAACACACTCGGTTGAGCACACCGACACTTGGAGTTGTATGGGATACAACGCACCACAAAACACATACTTACACCTATACGATCATAGGTGCTTACTAGCAGGACAGCTAGCTTTCGCAGACGCGAACACCCTGTAAACCGGAACTGCTCTATCAGGTGAGTTCACGGCCCCTTTTTACTTTTTCTACCTTTGGGGAAGAAAACATTGCATGATAAACTGTTTTTGGAAAACAACTCATTTCATTTATGTATGGACATGCTTTATCATTATATGTATATGTGTGGGCCCCTATCACAACTAAAAGTCCTCGCGATACTCCTCGGACCGTTAATAGCATAACGCCTAGCATGGTAATCTTGAATAGTACTATTTGGGCCTGACAAGCCCCACTACACCCGACTGGAGGTCGGAACAGTGCAAAATTGACCAACACTTTGCCATAGTCTTGTGATGGACATGGCGGGAGGCACCCACTGTCAGCTTCGGTACCATCCACAATATAATATAACTGTATTGACTAGCTATCAATCGATACTGCATTGTAATGATACATTGATAAACTCTTACTTTAAACATTGGATGTTTAATGCTTTTGATAAACCTGTGCTCTCACCAACCTTTGTGTTGACCTTTTTACTCGCATGTTTTCTCAGGTAACTAAGGCACGCACACCAGGAATAGGATGCTAGGCCGGAGTCGCATGCATCTGTTTAAGTGTTTTAGATTATCAAACATTTATTATCATTTGGTTGTTACGTATTGTAAACTACTTTAATCGCTTCCGCAACATTTAACTTGTGATGTTTTGAAAACCCTTTTGATTTAACGCTTCCGCAACTATGAATGATTAAACTGTTTGTTAATTTATACTTCACTTCCGCAACTCTGATATTGCTAAACTGTTTTATCCAAATTATTGGATGTACGTACGAAATCAGACATATAGGTCTCGCATGTTGTGTGACCGGAGACTGCGATCCTGACAATCTGCCGCCGTTCGCGCCCCGGAAGGGACGGGATTTCTCGGGGTGCGACACATAAAACAGTGGCAATTATCCTTTATCATTAAACTTGTATCAATACAAAGTTCCTTAAGTAATTTCTTGCAACAGATGCAAAATTTCCTTAACACCTGTAATCGTATTAAACCCACATCTTATAATCTATACTATAAGCTCTTTACATATTCTATGCATATTCAATACCCATTATCACGTGAAAACAACATAGTTCATTAAACGATAACAATGTTGCAACACTTATGTATTCTCTTCTAACTTAAATAACTTCCAATTAGAGTTATTAAAATCATTTCTAACATCTTTAGCATACTAATTCTTAATCTGATCTATCTTCACGTCATTATTTGTCAAAAGTATATCATATTATTTCAACCTCTTATGCCCTTCAACTTTCTTGCTGGTTTAACATTTCTTGTCATTCGCATTTGACAATAGACTCACTATATACATTGCATTCACTTATATCTAATGCTAGGCATACATTCATTTATCTTTGCTTACTCATCTCTAATCACACCTCTATCACACATATTCGTATAGTCGACTTTTCTATCTCACTTTCACGTTTTAGTAAACACAGGTTCCATTCTCGATTCCCAATGTCAACATATGTTTCTCAACCTAGTGAGACCTTGTCAGTATTTATGATACTAACAAAATATTATTATAATCACAGAGAATAATCTCCTCAAATCTAGATCAAATTTTAACTCACATTAACCAAGAATGTACATGTCACCACATCAGGGTCGTTGTCTACCTGATCTTTCGTCATGGTAAAGGCATGAGCTTTTGCCTCGTGCTTCTTACCCTCCTTGCTACTTTCAGGTTTGTTGGCTTCAGTAGTTATTGTCTTTGGTTTAAAACAATTATTGCTAACTTGACCCAATTCATCACAATTGTAACACTTCGGCCTACTTGGACAATTATACGAAAAATGTCCAGCTTGTCCACAACGGTAACACAAATTAGTCCCCAGACGACATTCTCCCCAATGTTTCCTTCCGCACTTGATGCATGTTTCAACTTCTCCTACCTTACGCCTTTTCCTAGGGAGTCCCGGTTTATCATTTCTATTTCTTTTTAATCCAGATGCCCACTTTTGATTCGGTCCATCTTTGGTGCTTTCCTTAGTCCTTTCAGACTCGTCTCCCAACGTATCCTTTAGTGCTTTTGCAATAAAGACGGGTAACTTTTCCTCCATGACTTTGCAGACCACATCAGAAATAGCCTTCGCTACCCTAGGCTCTAGAGTAAGCTCATCTTCATTCTGCGGTTTCTCGTTATGCTCGTGGTCATCTTCGTTGATGGGTTCTTCATTCTCGATACGTAATTCTTCATGTTCCTGTGGTTGCTTACATAGTCTATCCTTTTGTTCAGCCATCTAACTACCTACAGGATGCACAATTGATGAGTCAGTACAGGATCAGTTTAGCACGAAATAAGTGTTGTAAATCGTTAATGACGTTGATCAGGTGTTATTAACCATTTACCCAACTCATAGGCTCTAAACGTTTCCCATCCCGTCACCCCAACGTGCATGACTCTAACTACCTTTCTAACCTTACACCTACGTCTTAACTCGTACATAACATTCAGCTCATGGCATCAAACTACCCTTGACTGGCATTCTTATCATTCTGTCCCATTTTCAGTTTAAGTCCAGTCATTAGGAATGACCGGATCTCTCAAACTATGGCTCTGATACCAACTTGAGAGGCCCCGAACCCCTCAGTTGGCAAATATCAAACCCATACTCTTTAGATCATATTTACATTATCATAGCAGCGGAATTTAAGGCGATTACGTAAAGTATCATACAAACCTAAACAAACATTAGTACAAAGCTCATATCTTTATTAGGTTTATAACATAGCCAGTCTACGCCAGGGGTAGTCTTCAATATATGCCATGAGCCTTCCTGGTCTCCTTTCTCAAATCATTCAACCTGATATGCATGCTAAACAAGTCAGCTTTCGCTGGTGAGTTCTAAGTTAACTTTTCATAAAAGTTAAATCTTTAATATACATAAAACATTAGCCTTCACTGCCGACCGAAGTCAACAGTCTCAATCATAATAAACATAAAACATTTCATATACATAACATACATGACATCATAACATCAATCATATAGTACATAAATGTAGCCTGTTCTGTTGACAGAAGTCAACACGCTTGCACAAGACGTATTAAACTGGCGACACACAGTCGACAGGCCTGTTCTTTCACAGGACTTATGCCTGTTCTTTCACAGCTTATGCCTGATCTTTCACAGGACTTATGCCTGTTCTTTCACAGGACTTATGCCTGTTCCTTTCACAGGACTTATGCCTGTTCCTTTCACAGGACTTATGCCTGTTCTTTCACAGGACTTATGCCTGTTCCTTTCACAGGACTTATGCCTGTTCCTTTCACAGGACTTATGCCTGTTCCTTTCACAGGACTTATTAAACCATCAACCGAAACTGACGGCTCATACCGGTACAAGACTTCTTGACATACATCATTCATACATAACATGGTTTAAATCATTTAAACCATCATAATCATAAACCATTATAATCATAAATCATTATCCGCACCGCAGTGCTCAACATTTGCCCAACCGCAGCCGGGACTTCAAAATCGCATTTTCTAATTAACCTCGGCCGAGACTTTTAAAATCATTCATTTCTCAACCGTAGTTGAGTCTTTAAAACATCCTTGACATCTCAGCTGAGGTTCTTAAAATCATTTACTTCTCAACTGTAGTTGAGACTTAAAGCATTATTTACTTTAAAACGTTCTTTACTTGAAAACATTCTTTACCTGACCTTAATCAGGTTAATGTCACTTTCATACAATAACTTTACAACTTGAAACATTATTTACTTTAACACATTCTCTTATCTGACCGTAGCCGGATAAAGCAATCATTTACCTAAAATAACTTTATAACATGCATATCAGCCCTAAAACATTAAAATAGTAAAAGAGGGCTCTTAGAACTCACCTGATGTCTTACTGTAGCAAGATCACTCACAAACTGGTACTAATGGTGTAACTCTGCATTAGTTTATACTTAATAAGTCATTTATGTTTTAACCTACTGATTAGATCTTTCTGAACGTTCAATGTCAAAGACATTGCCTTGAAAGTCATCAAATAGTTAATGTTGTTGATTATAATGCTAAAACAGTTCCTAAACAGATTAATGGCTTAGAAATGATAATCCTTATCATTGATTACCCAGATATCATGAAATATCACAACATAGTCTTAGAATAGGTTTAATAACCATGTTTAACATACTAATCTGACTGTTATCATAAACATCAGATAATCGTTCCAATAAGTATGTTAACGATTGTGATTAGTTTGAAACACTCAGATTTAACCTTTGCATTTCAAAGATTAACCAAACTAATCATCTACATTGTCATAATCAGATGGATTAAACCACTATAACCATAGTTGTGATTTCATGCAAACCGGGCATTACAACGGATCAAAACAAGGATTTAACCATTAGAACATCGTGTTCTTCATTTCTAATCGATCCTAGCCATCATCTAGACAATAATCAACAATCCTAACTATGTTATTACGTTCAAAATCAAGATCTAATCAATCAAAATCGAACTAGAAAGTTAAAACGAATCGTTACCTAATCTGACGGAGTTTTGACTGCAAAACAACGATCAGAACTTGTAAATACGTTCCCAGGTGCGATCCCCACAATCTGATGGTCTTAAACTGAAGGTTGGAAGTCCAAAATAGCTGTTCTTCGTCTGTAGGATGAAGAGAGTTCGAGAGATTAATAAAAATAAAACTCTGCGTGCAATCTGATGAAGAAGATCAACTTACTCCACCGCCTCACCCGTCGCGTACCGCGACGAGGGCCCAAATAGGGCTTCGCGTACCGCGAAGATTTCCGGAGAATTTTTAGATATTTTCCACCCATCGCGTACCGCGAAGAGTCCTCAACCTCTCTGTCGCGTACCGCGACAAGTCCAGAAGTTCCATACTTTGAAATTTTCTTCGTTTCGCGATTCCGGACAATCCGTAACTCCGTTTCGCGCACGGTTTTCGCCCACGTTCATCTTTTCTCGTGTACTATCAATCTGTAGTAATTACCATTGACAATTCAACATAGATTTTATACACGATCAAATGTGCTCACGTCATAGATGCCGAATTTTTGGTACGCAATTGTCACAGTTTCAACAGTAACGGAAATCTCGTACGTTTATTATTAAATTACTAAAATTTCGGTTGTTACACCTTTACCCAATCTACTACCCACCGACACCGCCCTTGCCCCTACCTGCCACCCGCCACCGCTCATCACCAACGTTGACACCCACCGCCACCCGTCACTATCACACACCACTACCCACTGCCACCAATCAGGGCACCACCCACCTCCACCGCTACCATAATGTTAAAATGGTTGTCAATTTAAGAATGTTTTTTTTTTGTTATTTAAGAAAAGCTAATCAAAACAAAATTTTAAAAACTTTGCTTTAAAAAATAATAAGTTAATAAGGACTTTTTAACATTTTGAAGTTAAATGCATGTTTGGGATTCATTTAAATTAACTTATTAACTTATTGTTTTTATCACGAAGTTAATAAGTTAAAAAATGTTTGATAATGTCAAAACGACTTTTATTTTAACTTTTTGAATAATGTTAAAAAGTTGTTTTTTAATAAGCTATAATTTATAGTTTTTATAATAACTTTTAAACTTTTTGATAGATTAGGTTAAAAACTAATCCAAAATTTCTTTATAAACTAATCCAAATAACTTATTTACTCATTAACTATTCATATATCAAAAGGTAATCCAAATATTTTTCAAAAAACTTGGTTTTTAAGTAAGAAATCCCAAACATGCCTTACATAAACAAGCCATAACCGATGATTCTCAGCTCAAGTGGTTGAGAGGGTATATCATGTGTCTTCAATATTGGATATGTCACGGGTTCAAGTCTTTAACATTGACAAAATAAGGGTTCCATGCTGATAGAATATTTTCTCTCACCTATAGTATGTTTTCTTCTATTGAACTTGGATACATCGGGTGAACATATTACCCGGCACTGTCCAAATTGCCGTTCAAAAAAAACATAAACATGGCATAATCTTTTTGTGAAGATTCAAAATGGTAATAGAACGAAACACAGAGATGTCAGCTGGGGTTCCGGCTGAGTGCGATCGGGTTTACCAGGCGCTGGTACGGTGCCACAGCCGGGTCCCTAGCGGTCCTGCTCGTGACGCCGCCTGTCGCCACCTCAACCGTTCTCTCGCTGAATGCATGATTACCTTCATCTGCCCTCAGGAATCAGCGGCCGTCAAGACCCTTTGTGCCCATAAAGGAACCGCCCTTAAGCGGTCTCAGTGCCAACAAGCCCAGATCTCTCTCGCCACCTGCATATCTTATCATCAAGATCCATCTTAGCAATTTAACGAAACCTTTATCCCCAATTTTCGCTTCGCAGTCTTCGCTAGTTCATGTTGTACGCATTCTCTGCAATCTATCTGATTGGTTCTTGCATCAGTGTTCTGTGATTGAATTGCTCTTCTGGAAGAGGTTAGATGCTCGATTCTCATGATTTTGCTCTGAATTATAGATTAGTTTAATGTGTTGATCTGAATTATGGTAACGAAGTTTTGCAATCAACGTGTTGGTTTAATTTGTATTTATTTGATGGTTGTTTGCTTTGATCTTTTACTCTTTAACTTCATGTGTTATTTATGTTATATAAACAGAGATAATTAAGATGAGAGGCTTCTACGAGTTTAGCATCCTAAGTGCCATAGAGCACCTCATGTTAGGGATATCACTCATACATACCCGAACCCGAATAAACACACATGAAAGCAATAAAGAACACGAGAGTTTAACGTGGTTAGGTCTAAACTGACCTACGTCTATAGGTGACAGCCAGGATATTCTTATTAAGGTGATACAAACATTACATATACAAGATCAATATTTAGAGAATGAAAACTACGGTTAACAAAAATAGAATGGTTGTATTAGGGTTAGAGCCGATTGTGTCCTCCTTTTGTGCAGTCTATCATGACCCAATTAAGGCCTACAAACCCAACACCTCATGCCATTTACAACCAAGCTTGTGTATCACATAGGTTTTTTTTACAAATACGCGCTCTTGTATAGAGCTTGTAACAAGTCGTTCCATATTCATAAAAGATCAAAACTTTTGAATGCATCCTTATGTTGATTTAAGGGTTAACAGGTCAGTCTACAACTTCGGGTTTCAGATGAAGATAAATCAAGAAAAGAAACAAAGTCTGCTTTTAAGAATCTCCATGTGTCTTTGGCCTGTTATCAATCTAGCTTATCTCACATTCTCACTGTACCTCGTGTGTTTATTTTCAGTGTTTTTCAAGGATCTGTGCCATCGAAAGCGGCTTTGTACATGATTCTCCTCCGGTTACATGTTGGGTTGCTACTTGTTGAAAAAAGTATATGGGTCAACCCGATTAATGTTGCTTAAAGTTGAAGCCTATTGATTGCTGCTGTCCCAACAATAATCATCCTTCCTTCACATATGGAACAGATGTGGTAAAAGATATTAGATGAGTAGCTTTCTTGTTACATTCCCCATGAAATTGGAATGTTAAGAGATTTTGTTGATTTTTTTATATAACTGATTATCTATCTAACTAGTCTAATGAATTAGAAGCATCCACGTACGAATTGTATGAAATGTTCTTTTTGTGTTACAATTTTGACCATAAAGTAGAAGATGAGCTAAGAATTAGAAGGAAGAAGTTATCCAACAAGCTGATGATCATGGGCGAAGGTTTGAAGGGGGTCGCCCCTCCCTCTTTTTTTCG
This sequence comes from Mikania micrantha, assembly GCA_009363875.1. NCBI lineage: Eukaryota > Viridiplantae > Streptophyta > Magnoliopsida > Asterales > Asteraceae > Mikania > Mikania micrantha. The sequence continues at coordinate 78,025,721 of CM018681.1, read as the reverse complement.
TTAGTAGTGTTAGTTTTCGGCCGAAAGGTTAATTTTTTTTAAAAAGTTTTGATTTCGCGTGCGAATTGTATGAAATGTTCATTTTGTGTTACAGTTTTGACCATGAAGTAGAAGATGAGCTAAGAATTAGAAGGAAGAAGTTATCCAACAAGCTGATGATCATGGGCGAAGGTTTGAAGGGGGTCGCCCCTCCCTCATTTTTTAGTTAGTAGTGTTGCTTTCGGCCGAAAGGTTAATTTTTTTTAAAAAGTTTTGATTTCGCCCCCCCCCCCCCATTAAAAAAAATATATTACCATCTCTTCTAAATAAAAAACACATTTTTTTGTAATCTGTAAATAAAAAATTAACGTCAAAAGTTACCCACATATTAAAATCTCTATTTTTTTTGTTCCCCTTTATTTCCCCTAATTAAATAGAGTAAATTACGGTTTTTGTCCTTCTGGTTTGAGTGTTTTAACTATTTCAACATAAAATATAATATTCTATCATTTAAAGCCATGTGGTTTAACAACTAATGGTTTTGGCCTCCAAACTTGACTATTTTAACGGTTTTGGCCCCCAAACTTGACGATTTTAACGGTTTTGACCCCCAAACCTCACCATGGTTAGGGGCCAAAACCGTTAATTTTTTAAACCACATGGACTTTATTGATAAAATATTTTATTTTTGGTTGAATTGGTACATAATTTTTGGAACAATATATCATAGGAAATGTGAAAAGTATTGATTTATTTTTCAAAAAAATGTTGTTGATTAAAATTTGTTTGATGCCAATCAAGATAAACGTAAAAATCCCTCAACTAATTTTAAAGGTTGTCGAGCTGAATTTTAATTCTTCTTTTAGGTACTTGTTCTTTTTTCACGCACAATAATTATTATTATTATTAGACACTTATATTTTTATTATTTGACCCGACTTGAACCGAACATGTAACCCGATTAACCGAGACATATCGATCGGTTGGAAAAAAAATTAGGCCATGTAAATTTTCGTCCCTCCTTACATTCATATGAAGCTCCGCCACTGCTAATGATATCAGTCAGCTACATTGCATTCTTTCATAACTAAATAGGCATGCAATTACATCTCTTGCCCCATACTAAGGCATAATGACATGTGAAAAGAAGGTAAACTATAATGAATTAGGGTGTCAATCATTTTAGGTTGGCAAGTTAGTAGGCTCTGATATAAAACCTAAATATGACCCATATATTTATTTGTGTCAAATATTCTACCCCAATCCAGATACACATAAATTTGGATAAGTTAGAACACAACTAAACAAACAAACAAAAGTACCCAGTAAAGTCTCACAAATCAGTAGGATTTAGGGGGTGAGACGAAGACAAATTGTATCTATATCTCAATGGGATAAAAAGATATCTTTTGATGGGACTTTCGGCTTAAATATGCATATTACTTTTATTTATTCATTATTATAGTTTATTAACACAACTGATTTAACTTATTTATCTAATCAAGTAATCAACTCAAACGAATTATGATTTGGGAGTTGCGGGTGTATTGGGTGTTGCTTTGCTATGTGCTATTCATGGTGTTACCGTAGAAAATACTTTATTCGAAGATGGTGATAACGCAAATACATTATGTGCTTTAAACCTAACTCAAGCTAAAGAAACTTATTGAGTGGTCATTGCTAATCGCTTTTGGTCTCAAATCTTTGGGGTTGCTTTTTTCCAATAAATGTTGGTAACATTTCTTTGTGTTATTTGTACGAGGTTTATGGATGAGTGCTCTTGGAGTAGTCGGTTTGGCCTTGAACCTACATGCCTATGACTTCTTTTCTCAAGTACACCAAAAATATTATGTTAAACGAATGTATTCATGCTTGGATGGCGACTCAAGATTAGTGTCACACCCCACCTCTCGTCACCTCGTGTATGATGCCACTGAAACGGTTGCGGAAGCATAGTGGTGATATCTCTGAGGTGAGGGGTGACTTACTTGATCCGATATCACAAGCACACATATTAACTTAAAGTAAATACATTAAAAGGTTCTTCATTAACATCCACATTGCAGTCTACAACTAACTTTATTTAATTACAAACTAAATAATTCAAGTGTAAGTACTCCAAAAGTGTGTCCTCACCGGCGATTACTGTTTACCTGCAAAAAGGTTTAAGTTTTAAACGTCAGCACAAAGCTGGTGAGATCATACAGTCATGTTTCACAATATGATATGTGATATAAGTTCACAAAATGTTATGTTCAGGATAACCATGGGACCCGTATCTAGTTCCTTTCGGACTGATATGTTCTTGTTCTGTGAAGATATTACCCGTCGGTAAATATCTTGGTGCCTCATTGTCTTAATGTTTATCACTTACATTAAGAAGTTTTGGAAATAGATAACAAACATTTACACCAAGGGGAGTTGCAAGCTCCCGGCAAATGGGTTGTCAGGCAATAGTACTATCAATGTTTTCTATTCGGCCCCACACGGGTTCACTAGGTACAGTTCATGAAATGAGGTCTTTTGATACTGTGATAAAGATACTAACGACAAAATCCCATGAAATCACACAAAAGTCACATGAAATCACACAGATAACAGTGATGCATATCATATGTTCAGAAAAGGTTTGCAGAGTTACCCCGATGTTTATAAAAAATTAAAAAGAAAAGGGGTTGTACGAAACTCACCTGATGATATAAATGTAGCAAAATATCTCGAACCTGATAACAAAGAGATGATTCTGCATTTAGTTATATTTAATGAGTTATTTATGTTCTAGTTTACTGATTAGATCTTTTTGAACGTCCAATGTCAAAGACATTGTCTTGAAAGTCATCAAACCGATATTAAGTATTTAATTGATTAATTTGTTATCATATCATACAATGTATGATAATGTAGGAACCTACATTGCATTAGATTCCCAATACAAGGTTGATGACACTCTTGATTAATCAGAATAATCCTGGATTAATCAAGTAGTTAATGTTGTTGATTATGATACTGTAACAGTTTCTAGATAGTTTAATGGCTCAGGAATGATCAATCCTTGTTATTTATTACCCAAATATCATGAAATATCACAATGTAGCATCAGAATAGGTGTAATAACCAGGTTTAACATACTAATCTGACTGTTATCATAAACATCAGATAATCGTTTCAATGAGTATGTTAATGGTTGTGATTAGTTTGAATCACTTGGATTTAACCTTGCATTTCAAGGATTAATCCAACTAATCACCTACATTGTCATAATCAAATGGATTAAACCATTATAATCATGGGTATGATTTCATGCAAACCGGGCATTACAACGGATCAAAACAAGGATTTAACCGTTAAAACATCGTGTTCTTTGTTTATAATTAATACTAGCCATCATCTAGGCAATAGTCAACAATCCTAACTATGTCATTACGTTCAAAATCAAGATCTAATCAATCAAAATCAAACCAGAAAGTTTAAACGGATCATTACCTAATCTGACGGATATCTGCGGTTAAAACGACGATTATAACTTGTAGAGATGATCCCTGGTATGATTGATGACTTCTGGTGGCCTCAAGATGGTGTTTGGATGCTGATTTGGTTGTGTTTTTCGTCTGAAGTCGAAGAGAGTTCGAGAAAGTAAAATTATAATTATCTGCATGAAATCTGATGAAATAGATCAGATCACTGCACCGCCACACCCGTCGCGTACCGCGACGAGGCGCCAAAGAGGGCTTCGCGTACCGCGAAGAAATTCGGAAATCTCAGATATTTTTCATGCATCGCGTACCGCGGAGGACTCTCAACCCCTCCATCGCGTACCGCGGCGAGGCCAGAAATCCAATACTTAGAAACTTTTCTTCGTTTTTCGATTCCGGGCAATCCAGGACTCCGTTTTGCACACGGTTTTCGCCCACGTTCATCATTTCTCGCATACTATCGATCTGTAGTAACTTCAATTGCCAAATTAGCACGGATTTCTAGAATGATCAAATGTGCTCACATCATTGATGACGTAATTCTCGTATGCAACTGTCACAATTAGCCTCATGAAAACCTTATATTCCTTGAGGAGGTTCTACCATGTGGAAACACTCTTTAATAGGACTTTAGCTGGTCGTGACCAAGAAACCATCTGTTTCGCTTCGTGGGCCAGGAATGCCTGGCTTATTAATTTATCTGGATTACTACTAGGGACTCATGTAGCCCATACTGGAATAATCATATTCAGGGCCATAGCAATGAATCTATTTGAAGTGGCTCATTTCGTACCCGAAAGCCTATGCGTGAACAAGGATTAATTTTACTTCACCATCTAGCTACTCTAGGTTGGGGGTAGGTCTTCATGGGGAAGTTATGGATACTTTTTTCATACTTCATATCTGGAGTACTTCATTTAATTCACTGTTGCATTGGGCATCAACAATATTTATCATGCATTTTAGGTTGTTGGGTTGTAAGGGGGACTAGGCATTCTAGAGATCATAGTCACAAAATAGCTAGGGTCCCTACAATTTTTGATCCATTTCGCATGTTCCCATTTACGATACGTTCAAAATCTCAGTACGCTCTAGATCATGATTTTGGTTGTAAAATTGTCGATCCAATAAGGCCCTTTGATTTGTTCATGATGCTATTTGGTTCGTAAATCATTGATATTGAAATCATGTACCGGTACATAATAGGAACATCGGTCGAGAATTTTGGAAAGGCGCTAGAATATGAAGTGGAGAAAAAGATGTTGCAACCTATAAGTAGTTCCTTACCCGAAAGAAATTGTAGCACATATATAGTATTAAGAGGAATCGGCTTAACTCTAAAGGGCGGATGTGTGTTTTAATATCCACTTGAGTTCAAGGTTTTCTGAAGCATATAAAGAAGGACCACACAAGAAGTGGGTTATGGGGAGATTTAAAGAAGGACAAAGACAATGACAACTTTATTCATAATGCTAACCTCCACTAAAAATTATGATCGGGCTGACCTGATTAACAACCCTAGCCTCAATAATATTCGTCATGATCTATTGGTGTTGTCGTTACCCATGACTAGTTTTATGACACCAAAGAAGCATCGATGACTTCTATATATACCTGGCAAAATGGGTGGGTTGGGTAACGGGTTTGAACGAGTGTGGGTCAGGATGGGTGCAGGTCAGGATGGTTTTAAGCAAAATCAGTTGGGTCTAAATTGGTTGTTCTTAAATAACATTAATTTAGTTTAACTTAAAATGTTTTATAAGTAAACAAATAGTCTATTTGGATAATTTTTAGCGATTTTCTCATTATGTTATTAATCATTCTTAAATGTTTGAAGCCATTGCATTTACATACTTTTTTGGTTACCCGTCTTGACCCGCATTGTGTTTAAGTGCTACCCATCTCAGCCCATTCAATATTATGATGTTACCTATTTCAACCCGTTATACTACAATTGATTATCCAAACCAACCCATTTCTTTTGACATGAGTAAAAATTGCCACCTCTGCTTCTATATATTCACTTACCAATTTCTGACACATACACTTGCTCGTGCAAGCCTAGTTTTTTTTTTTAACTAGAATTAGTTCAAGTAGTAAAATCCTAATGGTAGGAGTTTTTTTTCAAGCCAACTTATCAAATAAAGCACTAGGTTTATCATAACATCAAAGCAAATAAACGGAAGTAGTCTCTCTTTCTTTAAAGATGAAGGTAAGATCTATCTGAATCTGATCATTTTCAAACCTTACAAATACTTATATCATGTATGAGTAATTTCTATCAGATACAAACAACAAAATTAAGAAAAGTATGTGTAAGCAGTTACAAATTAACATCAGTGCATGTCGCATAATGCATAATATATGAAAATCGAAACAACCGAGAAAAATAAATTAAAACTCATACAAGAACGACTTGAGGGTCAAGTACTAGAGACCAAGTTTATAAGCAACACCAGTCCCATTAATCCACTTGTCACCATTGATAAATGATTTAACAGTAAACTTATTGGCCTGCTTACTTGTTATAAATTTCAGTCCTTTCCAGGTGACTCTCTTCTTTGTCACTGCACCCGGACCGTAATTCGCAAACTCTGCATAAAATATAGTGTCGGGAGCGGTTGTTCCGACCCATGGCAACCATCCAGTTGGATCAATCAAGCCTGCCATCATGTTGTTGATAAAAACTGTAGTTGAGTAATTCTTCCAAGGCCGTCCAAGAAACGTTTGAACACCATTCAGGTTCCCATATGGCCAAATGGTGCAATTCTGGATCGAAATGCCGGTATTCTGGTTTGGATCAAACTTGCCTTGTGCTGTGATCGTGTTCTGTTGGCCGGGCAGCGGCCGTCTAGGCAGAATGTTGCAGTTTTGAAAAACAACAGCCGAGTTTCCGAAGATGAAGTCTACTGTACCATAGATGTTGCATTCTCTATAAAACTGGCGGTTTGAGTACGTGTAAAGCGAGTCTTGGAAAGCGTCGATTCGACAACGGTAGAATACCGACTGGTCTGCTGTTGACATTAGTGCTACAGCCTGGTGCTTCGATGCACCAGCAGTGTTGCGAAACCCCATATCGCGTGCTATAAACCCTTTGCCAAACACAGCTGCATCAAACTACATGGTCAGTGAAAAGCGGTATGTGTTTTGGTAGGGGTGTGCTCAGCTTGTTTCGGTTTTTGGCTAAAACCGAAACCGGCATAGTCGGTTTTTAGTTATGAGAAACCATTCGGTTTTCGGTTTTTTCTACTTTTTTATCTCTTTCACATGCAATATTGGAAATGCAAACATGTTTAACAATGGATAATTCATAATTTAATTAATTGCATGCAGGAACACCAACTAATCAAAATAAAACTAAATATTATCATCATGTTCTTACATATAAAAAAAAGAAGTAAATAACTAAATATGTAATAATTCCGATCTTACCTTTTAAAAGATAGAGTTTATTTAATTCAAATTTTTATCATCTCCAACGGTAGACTCTTTGTGTGTTTTTATCCCTTTAAATAAATATAAAAATAACAATATATATATATATATATATATATTTTTAAACAATATTACAAATTGGTTCGTTTTTTCGGTTTTTAGAATATGAAAAACCGAAACCGAACCGAAAAATTCTGTTTTTTTGTTTGGTTTTTTCAGTAATTCGGTTTCGGCTTTTTCGGTTTTTTCTCACCCCTAGTTTTTGGCATAAAAAGTTTTTTTTTGCAAGTTCAGTTGTTTTAGGAATTAGGAATAAAATAAGGATTTTTGACTGTTTTTGTGTATTTGCGGTTTTCGTGGGTAAGTTGCAACCCCTTTTGTGATTTCAGAAAAGACAGTTTTGTCTTTTTTGAAGTCGCAAAGGTTGCAACTTTCAGCTTTGTGTTTTCTGAAGTTGCAATACGAGGATGCAAAGTACCCACAAAGACTAGTAATTGACAAAAACACCTATACTTACGAAAAGTTCGTATAAGGATTATGACACGTATACTAAGTTACTAACCGAAAGTTGCCGAAGAAAACGTTGGAGTGCCATCCACAACGTTTAGATTTCCTGATACAATTGTTGAATCCATGCCATCACCAATCATCATAACATTCCATTTGAACTTTTCAATCCTAACATTCTCAACATAAATTCCCTTCTTGACATATATCACAAATCTTTTGAGACTCTTATCAGGAACTGCATTGAGTGCATCAAAAATGTTCTTGTACATGCCTGAACCATCTTGAGCAACAACCAAATCTGCTTTGATTCCAGCTGGTAGCGTTGTATTCTGCAGCAGCTTCCGGGTTTCGACCGGCAAATATTCTGGCATATCTTCATTTCCTGCAGCCAAACTCATCAATCTTCTTTTCTGTTTATATGAGTTTGTGATTCTTGAAAACCCGTTTGCAATTGCAAGGCTGTTGCTTGTTAACTCGGTAGATTTTTTAAGGTACCCAGCGACATTTTCTTGAAAACCATCTATGCATGTTTGCTGGTACGTGCCTGCAGCACTTAGCCAAGTTACAAGATCATCGAACCGAATGGTTTTAAAGTCCACATATGTTGCGGACAGTGAGTCGTTCAAATGACCAAGTGCAAGATCCAGTAATTCACTGCAGTTCTTGAGCTCCATAAGTGTGGATGCTTTGGACAACTCGTTTATAGCGACTAACACCGCGAGTTTGAGTAGCTCATCGGGCTGTATGTGGGTCGAATTGGCGAGAGGAGACATGGAGCTGTAGCATGTGTCAGGGTACAATGTGATGTCACAAACCGCTTTGATGGAAGCCATGGCTGATTGAGTTTGTGATTCCTCACCATCATGGCTTTGTTTATTGGCTCGTGAAGATCCTACAATAGCCGAAACGACTATAAGAACAAGAACCACCGACGAGATGCCAATAACAGCGATTCGTTTTCGTGTTTTCCGGCACTCGTCATCGACCCGCATTTGATCTGCTTCGTTCAGTTTCCAGTAGGCTTTCAAGAAAGCCATGTTTTAAGCATTAATTTGTGGTGTTTGTAATTTTGTATCAATTGGCTAATCACTTTGAAGTATTTATAAAACAGTTAACAAAGAGATGAAAAATAATTGATATATACATATATATATATAACGTGAATGACACCATGGGGCAATGGGTTGGCCTCTAGAACATATATGGAGTTAACTGAGGAAATATCAACCGGTTGAGTGGTTCTCATGAACATGGGTTCTAGTCAAAGAAGAAACAATGTTATAAATGATTTTAAAAAACTGTAATGGAAATTTTTAAAATTGTAAAATGATTTTATATATAAAATATAATTAAATATAAATTAGATTTTAAGTAATAAAATAATAATGTTATTTAAAAAAGTTCTAAAAAATTTCATATTTTTTAAAAAAGTTCGTTTTTATAAAAAAATGCATATTTTATTTGGCTTTTTAGAAGGGTGTATCTTCTTTTAATATTGGGAAATATTTTTTAACTAAAAAATATATAAATAATAAAATTAGTATTTAATATGACAAATGTAATTAATAGCTGAGAGACAAGAGAAACTAGTATGAGGACATTTTATAAAGTAACATGTGTCTAATTTTATTTTTATTTATTAGTATAAAGATTTGAATTATTTTTGTTATTAAATTTGAGAAAATCCGAACCAAAACCGAATATATTTTAGGCCTATATATTAATCAAACCAATCTGTATTGAGAATTTGCTTAAGCAAATCAAATTCAACAAAATAAACCAAATTCAATACACACACATGAATATAAATCAAACAAACATAATAAACCAAGTTCAACATATATAGTTATCACTTATTCTGTTAATCGAATAAATCGAATTCCTAAAACGTATATTTGTTAACCAAACTAAAAGCCAAATTTACATTGTAGATACAAGTAGGAACCAAACTAAAAACCTAATTAACAATTCATGTTATGTTTTTTCAGTTATATATAGATATGATTTGGTTTTTTCTTATCTTTATCAATATAGTAATAGAGTATAGATTGATTAATAAGAAAATCGACTAAGTAACTTATAAAGTAACAAATTAATAAGATAATCAAACTAATTAATCAAATCTTAAATACACATGTTTCTTTAAAATCATGACATACTTCTATTATTTGTTTTAAAAAGTTAAAAATATTTTTAATTAATTAGTTAATGGGTTACTTCCCAAAACAAAAAATAACAATAGTAGTAATGATACATATATTATTGGCTTTGAACTCAATATCTTTAAGTTCATAAGAAATATTATTAAATCATTTGATACAGAGTGCCATTTTGTATGATTATAAAATAATTATATAAATAAATACTATTGTGTTTTTGGATAATTGAATGATTTTTACTATAAAAGAGTGGCCTCTACTGGTTCACTATATGAATTTGCATTTGAACTTCAAAGATCTGAAATTTTGAATACTGTTTCGGATAGTTAGAGTCACATATTCAAAAAATTTTAATATTTTTAAATGTCGAATATCCAACAAATTTCTGAATATCCTAACTCAAACACAACCTACGAAACTCATGAACTCTATCAGGCTACGTGTTCATCATTTATTTGGCTATAATCTTTTATACTTAATAAATAAAAATCTTAAGAGACACATGCATGACATAAATCTAGACATTCTCATATTAATTTTTTTGATTCTCTCATATTAAATGTTTATTTTTTTATAAAATAATAATATTAAATACTTAAACATTAAATTATTAATAAACGAAAAAAATACATGCTTTAATAAACACTATTAAAAAACAATTTTTTTATTAAATACAAACATTTTCTAAAACTAGTATTTTTTTTTTAAAATGGAATACATTTTAAGAATGGTTTTTATAAATAAAAAATTTATATAAACAATTTTTATAAAAAAAATTTAAGAAATAAAAATAATCAAATACGGACTTATTTAATATTTTTATTTAACCCGTGTAATACTCGGGATACTAACTTAGTATTTAATATGTGTATAATATAAAAACGACCGGCAGAGTTGTTCTTTGTAGTTTGTGTATAAAATAGATAAATTGAATAGAGTAACTGAAACAATAATCGATTGTGTGGAGTAATGGGCCAATCAGCTCAATATAAGCCTTAGGGTTTAAATCACTAGAGTTAAAACCATAATTTACTCTTTTAAATACGGGAACCCTATTTAAATTACATTTTAATATTCTGGGGTGAACGCCAGAGAAGTCCACTCAATTATAAAAGAAAGTGAGAGTGCAAGTTATAGGTATAATTCATTACATTTTTATTATCAACTAGTAGGTTACCCATGTGCTCACTGATAGAGCTAGAACAATTTAAAAGAGAGCAGAAATTTACAAGACCTAGAATATATATGTTAATTTTTTTGAAGTAATGTATCAAAATCATTATTTTTAACTAAAAATAACCATTCGGTCGAAAAATTAACACTACGGACGGAAAAAAAAAGGAGGGTAGTCGCCGCCCTGGCCCTGTAAAAGCTTCGTCAATGACGCGCTTGCTCGGGTAATCCATCTTCATTTTGTGCATCAAAACACAAAGCATGTGGATATTTAGTCACATTTGAAGCGAGAGTGATGTTCAATTGACAACCAATGTTAGTCAAGAACTAAAAGAATCATTTATAGCTACAAGTTTGAAGAAGATACAAGTAATTTCCTCTATTTCAGAAAATTACTTTTATACCCTTAAATCATTTGAAGCGGTTTGAAATTTTTTTAAGCCACAGATACTTTTTTTTTCCTTATTTTTTGAAGCGGTTCGAGCGGTAGTTTTTGAAGTGGCTTTTATATATTGGAGTGGTCTTAAATATATATCATAGATTATTACTCCTCATTTGACGTGCCAAAACTTACAAATGTATAAAATACTAATTATTATAAGGAAACTGACTTATAAATTTTTATGTAGAAACATGTATTGTTACAGTGAAATGAGACAGAGAAATAAAATATCTAATTTTCATTAATAAAATAAATTATTTTTTAGTATAAACACTTATCATTGAATAAACATTGTGAACAATACAAGTGATAATCACTTACAAAATGAATATGTATTAAAAATAAAAAAAAAAAAGTGTTCAATGAACATCAAAGTCCTGATTTGTACGGAACACCTGCATCTTTAACCCACTTGTCACCGTGGATAAAAGATCCAACAGTAAACTTACTCGCTTGCTTGCTCGTTATGAACTTCAATCCTTTCCACTTGACCCTCTTCTTGGTCACTGAACCCGCACCATGGTTACCAAATTCTGCATAAAATATGGTGTTTGGAGCCGATGTTCCAACCCATGGCATCCAACCCTTTGGATCAATGAAGCCATCCATCATGTTGTTAAGGTAAACAGTAGTCGAAAAGTTCTTCCACGGACGTCCAAGAAACACATCCACATCTTTCAAGTTTCCAAATGGTGAAATGGTGCAGTTTTGAATTGAAATGCCAGTGTTTTGATTAGGATCAAACTTTCCTTGTGCTGTGATCGTGTTTTGTTGGCCAGTCATCGGTCTTCTCGGAAGGATTTTACAGTTTTGAAGAACAACAGCGGAGTTCCCGAAGATGAAGTCTACTGTGCCATAGATTTTGCATTCTCTATAGAACTGGCGGTTTGAATGCGCGTAAAGCGAGTCTTGGAAAGCGTCGATTCGACAACGGTAGAATATGGATTGGTCCGCGGTTGACATTAGTGCTACAGCTTGATGCTTGGCTGCACCAGCAGTGTTGCGAAAGCCCATATCACGTGCTATAAACCCTTTGCCAAACACAGCTGCATCAGCAAAAGTAGTTAGAAAACACATCACCAAGAGTCATGTTATTCCTACACCGTCACAAAAATTTTTAACTTGACAAGTTTTTATTTTTCAAACTTGTCAAACGATATTTTGGTCATTTCAACCTAATTTAACAAAAAATATTAACAGAAGTTAGCCTTAATACTCAGACTCGTTACAAGAATGAAAGTAGAAAACCTAAACTTATTACTTCAAACATTAGTATATAAGCATGTTACTGACATCAAACTGCAAACTATTTGTGCAAGTAACTCTAAGATTTATCTACTTACCAAAAGTTGCTGACTGAAACGTTGGAGTGCCATCAACTACATTTTTGCTTCCAGTTACGATTGTCGAATCCATACCATCCCCAACCATCATGACGTTCCATTTCGGTTTTTCGATCCTAACATTCTCAAAGTAAACACCCTTCTTCACATATATCACGAATCTTTTCTTGCTCTTTTCAGGAACCGCCTTGAGTGCATCAGAAATTTTCCTGTACTTGCCTGACCCGTCCTTAGCCACCACCACATCTGCTTTGATCCCACCAGGTAACTTTGTCTTCTGTAGCAGCTTACGATCTTTTCCAGACAACCATCCAGGCATGTCATCATCCAAGCTCATCAATCTTCTTCTTTGGTTGTAAGAACTAACAACGCTTGAAAACCCCTTTACGATGGCTAAACTGTTGCTTGTTAACTCAGTTGATGATTTAAGGTACCCCAGAACAGTTTCTTGAAAGCTATCAATGCATGTTTGTTGATATGTACTAGCAGCACTAAGCCATGTCATAAGATCATCCAAAACTGACCCGATTGATTGCACATCAGCATTAGTTGCTGATGACAATGTGTCATTCAGATGATCAAGTGCAAGATCCAGTAGCTCACTACAGTTCTTGAGCTCCAAAAGCTCAGATGCTTTTGATAGCTCGTTTAGAGCGACTACAATGGAGAGTTTAAGTAACTCGTCAGGCTTGATATGGGTCGAGTTTACTAGAGAAGATATGGAGTTGTAACATGTATTTGGGTACAAAGTGGTGTCACAAACTGCTTTGATTGAAGCCAAAGCTGATTGTGGTTGTGATTGGTCACCATTATGGCTGTTGTCTTTGCTATGTGTAGTTCCCACAACTGATGCAGCTACAACAATGACTAGAATGAGAGATGATACTGCAATAACGGTGATTCTTTTGCGTGTTTTTCTGTGAGCATCTAGTCGCAGTTGATCCGCTTCGTCGACTTTTCCGTAGGATTTGAGGGAACTCATAGTTATTATTATTATTTTTTATATTTTTCTTGTTTCTAAACTGTCTGTGGTGTGTGTCCAAAGTGTTGGTGATTTATAAACTTATAAAGCAATAATGGAAAAATGGGATACGTGCAAAGCATAATGATGGAATTGGCATGGGGACATAAGACATGGTGTTAAATGAGGAAATTTCAATTCCTGAGTGGGTCTCATGAACAAGTATAATTTTAAGTTGTAATAGCATTTTAAGTTGACTTTTGCATTTTTGCATGACATTAAGTCAACAACTTGTTTTTCTCTTTTTTAGCGCTTGGAATGACGACACCCAAGATGGAAATCCAACTGTCCCATCGAACTGTTTTCCAATATTCATGTATTTCACAAGATTCGGATACTAATATATTAATGATAATATTTTCTTTTTTTAATATAGATAATGTGAGGTCTATGTAAAACAAGTTCTCCTGTATATAGCAACCGAACGAAAATTAAAATAACATACAACTACCATGTGTAACAAACTTATAAGTATATAACTACGTGCACCATTTGTGTTCTACTATGGCCCATAAATGTGAAGCTTAGACCTAAGAGTTTAAAAATGAGTAAATGATGACCTTTTGGTCTATATATTATTAGTCAGTTGAGCAACAATAGTCACATATCACACATTGATCAACTAAGCTAGAACCAATCTCATATAAAATGCTGGTCAGTCTCAAGGTGTTTCGTGAGCTGTGGCCACCAGATAAGTGGTACCAATGCTATCATATTACAAGTAGGTGGAAAGTAATAGATAATAATATTTATAGAATAGATATATGCGACTTCGACATTCACGTGTAACGTTTAAGTGACCTTATACACGAAAACCCTAAACCACGGAATCTCTAGGCATACGCCCTAAGACTTTCGGGATTTCACGCTTTAGGCTACACGCTTAGTCTCCCGGCTCTCTAGGCTTACGGCCCTAGGCTTTAGGCCTAAGACTTTAGGCTTTACGCTTAGGCCATAGGCTTTGATGCTTCAGACCATTGGCTCAAAGGCTTTATAGGTGTTAACGTTAGGCTCTATAGATCTTAGGCTTTGTGGGCAGGCCTCAGGCTTTAGGCTTTCCGCTTTCGGCTTAGTCTTTAGGTTTGAGACCTTAGGCGTTCCGCTTAGGCAATAGACTCTATGCTTAAGGTCATCGGCTCCTCAAAGCTTTATAGGCCACAGGCGTTCGGCTTTATCGGTCCTAGGCTAAAGCCTTGGGCTTTATTGGCCTTGGCTTTTGTCACACCCCCAAATTCCCACGTGCAGAATCAGACCGCGCGGGTGTGACGTGGCCAGGATCACAGCTCATGGTCATATAGAATGACTTTATATGAGTTACTCAATCACACAGTTTTGTAAAATAATGCGAGTTTCAACAATACGCAGTGGAATATGTTTAAAATAGCATAGCTAAATAAAGTTGCAGCGGAATAGTAAAAATACACAGGGGAATGTAAATTGTCAACAGACACTACAAAATCAGTATTGTTTTAAAAGACATGTGTCAAAAGCAAGCCTAGGACAAGAGTCTATATGCAAGCCAGACTCTTTAGTGTCTCCTCGTGCGCATCATAGCTTGTGTTCCATTATTTACCTGAGAATACATGCGAAAAGTGTCAACTAAAAAGTTGGTGAGTTCACAGGTTTAGACAGACAGTAAATCAGTTAAACAGACATATACTGGGTATGTTAAGTTTAGTAGTTGGATCTACGATCCGTGGAGTGAGTCATGTCATCTTACCGAAACTCGACTGTTTCCGTTTGCCTCCGCGGGTCATCGCAGAACCCGACATCAACATCGATATTACACTCGTTATGACCTCCAGTCAACGTTGTTGCCGAGTAGGGCTAGTCAAACCCAGTAGTACTACATAATAACGACTCGTTTGTCACATACATGTGGGTCTCAGAGGGTCGTGTTCGTGTTCAACAACTCCAAGTTGTTATGTGGGTCTAGCTGACCGTGTTGACCGTGTTTGACCTAACGACCCGTTGGTGACGGTTTTGGTTCAAGTGCTCTTGTAACGTGCGCTTTAGAGTCGTGTGATGTGTGCGGATACCAAAGTCACTTCCGTGAGGAGACTTACTATTTATAGTAAGTTTCCATTTCGGGAAAGTTTCCAAATTAGGCAAGTCATGTAAGAAATCATAATCCGATTATTCTAATATGTATATTTATCCTAAGTAAGCATGCTATCACATAGCACATAGTTACACTTAGCTGGTTTAGCACGTTTCGCGCGTAAAAGTTGCTAAATATAGAAGGTGGAAAAAATAGACATTTCTCACCAAGGTTAATAATCAACATCATCAAATTATCAATACCTTAGTCCTAAATAGGCATTTAATCATGCTAATTACACTTAGACATTACCGTTTCATAACTTTGCAAAAATAAAGTTACTATCCTTAGTAACTTATGACAAAACACATATTTCAATCATTTTAGGACATAAAATCATTTATTATCATCATAACAACTTTAACTAAGCATGTTAAACATACAACATTTATCAAATTCGTCATTCTTAGCAAATTCATATCAAAAAGTTTCTATTTTTAGTAACTAACACATTTTTGTCATCTCTTGACTACAATAGCATCCTTAGTCTTTAGATCATGCCAAATATCATAACTAGCAACATATTATCATCAAAAATCATATAAATCAACCTAGATCATACATGCATGTTGCTAGAACCACCATTTTCATCAAAGTATAATTACAAAGTTACTTTAAATAGCAAGTTCATCAACATCTCATAGTTTATCTATTTTAAACATAATCTAATCATGCAATATCCTTCTAATCTCATCAAGTAATTCATTTGAATGTTCAAAACCATCCCACATGCCATGGATCATACATGCATGTGGGTTTTTCAACATTTTATAACCAAATAATGATATTTCCATAAGCACCTATCATAGATCATCACGAAATGTTTTCTAATCATTCTAGATCATCAAGAAACTCATTAAAATCAACAAACCCAGATTCAAAGTGCCAAAAATTCGTGCATGTGAAAATCTAGTGTGTGCATGCAAGCTTTGAACCTTGCATGTGGGTTTGTGTGTGTTGAATGTGTGTTTTGTGCCACATAGATACATAGATTCGAGATCTACCTTCTTTGGCTCCTAAATGCATCAAGATGAAGAAGAATCAACCTCTAATGCTTCTGGACAGCAGCCACAAGAAGGTGATGGTGGTGTTCGAGCTTCACACTTCTTCTCTTCAAGCATCCTATGAAGTTCCAAGCTCCAAGGTTTCAATCTAAGCTTCTTCAAGGGTTGTTAATGGCTTCCAGATGGGATTAGAGAAGAATGGCAGGTTATAATGACGAGTTTTAGGGTCTGGGATGGTTAGGATAAGAGTAGGGTGGTTAATAGGAATGATTAGTCTTGGTTTAATCAAAGATCTTGCGTGTTGGATTCGTCGCGTACCGCAACGAGGGTCTCTAAAAGTTTCTGCGTACCGCGATGGATTTCGGGGTTCAAATTGCCCACCCATCCATCGCGTACCGCGATTCTCCTTCTTGTGGGCCGTCGCGTACCGCGACGGGTCCCTAAGGAGCCCAATTTTGTTGTTTCGAACCGCTTTTCGCGTATTTCTCGAATACGATCATCGTTTCTCAACACATAAGCATCGTTCTAACTATTTTAGGTTCCCCAGAACCTAAGTGCAGTGAAAGTGTACTGTGGTTTGTGTAATTCACCAACGTTCGTTATTCAAGACACGTGCGTACGTTTTACGATAATTTCTCGAATTATCGGTGCGTTTGGACTGTTGTGCCACGTGTCACACTAATTATTCATAATTCTAGTGCCACGTAAGTAATAATAATACACATTATTATTCAAAACAAAGAATGCTGACCTGAAATTTGCGAGGTGTCACATCTTTATAGGTCTTGACCTTTATGGGCATTGGGCTTTAAGAGCCTTGGGATTTTGGGCCTTGCGTTTTATAGAAAAGCACGTGAGCCGTGCAACAGTCTCATTCAATTAGTTCTCATGCATTCAAATTTTATGCCTAGTCTCCCGGCTTATTTTGAACAATATAGTGGCTAATGTTAGCCGCTCTTGTTCCATTTTAGTACATTAAGGTGTAATATTTTTTTTGCAATACACAGCCTTTTTCTGCATTGAGCAGTTTTATAATATATTCGAGTAACTAGAAGAATTATCCTAGTGCTATTCATTTTCTTTGTTATTCAATATTTTCATACAGCTAGTGCATCAATTTAAAATGTGATTGAATCAAATTCGAAACTGAGTTGAAATTTTTACCTTAATCATCGAGAATCAAAGAGGAAGAACCTCAACAGCAAAAGGAATGTTTCACGTCCACTTGGTCGCCTGTGATGACCCTGTAAAACATCTAAGATTCCAAGATAATTAGAATTTAATCACACTCAAAATTGAAGTAAAATCTAGTTGGAATTGTTACCTTAAACATCAAGAATCATTGATGAAGAACTTGAACAGCCAAAAGAATAATTCACGTCCATTTGGTCGCCTGTGATGATACTATGAAACATCTTATAGTCCAAGATAATTAGAATTTCGGGCTTTCACGCTTTAGGCTCCACGCTTAGGCTCCCGGCTCTCTAGGCTTTACGCTTAGGCCATAGGCTTTGATGCTTCAGACCATTGGCTCAAAGGCTTTATAGGCGTTAACGTTAGGCTCTATAGATCTTAGGCTTTGTGGGCAGGCTTCAGGCATTAGGCTTTCGGCTTTAGGCTTAGGCTTTAAGTTTGAGACCTTAGGCGTTCCGCTTAGGCAATAGGCTCTATGCTTAATGTCATCGGCTCCTCAAGGCTTTATAGGCCACAGGCGTGCAACGGTCTCATTGAATTAGTTCTCATGCATTCAAATTTTATGCCTAGTCTTCCGGCTTATTTTGAATAATATAGTGGCTAATGTTAGCCCTCTTGTTCCATTTTAGTACATTAAGGTGTAATATTTTCTTTACTATATACAACCTTTTTTTTATTATCTATTCGAGTAACTAAAATAATTGTCCTAGTGTGTGACACCTCGTAAATTCCAGGTCAGCAATTACTTTATTTTTATAATAATGTGTATTATTATTTCATACGTCGCACTAGAATTGTTAATATTTAGTGTGACACGTGGCACAACAGTCCAAACACACAGATAATTCGAGGAATTATCGTAAAACGCTCGCACGTGTCTTGAATAACGAGCATTGGTGAATTAAACGAACCACAGTCCACTTGCACTACACTTAGGTTCTAAGGAACCTAAAATAGGTGAAACGATGTTTACAAGTCTCGAAACGATGTTCGTAATCGTGAAATACGCGAAAAATGGACAAAACGTGAAAACGGGCCAAATTGGGCCTGACAAAGGGTCCAGGCGGTACGCCTGACCCAATGCTTCACTCCTGACGGTGCGCGCGAAAGGGGAAGGGACGCCCCTGGCCGGTTGGCTCGCGCGGAACGCCTGGTTTTGGTGTTTCTCGATAGGTGGTACGCCTGATAGCACCAGATCGTGAAAATCTTCTTGAGCAACTCAAAAATGATGGCTATCCTATCTTAATCATTTTGTTCGGTTTCAGACGCTACATACACAATTTAAACTTCCAAAAACCCTCTGAAACACCTGCTAGAAGCCATTAGAACACCATATTTTGAAGATTGAAGCTTAGGAGCTTGGAAGCCATAGGAGGAGCAAAGAGAAAAGCTTGGAGAAGTTGACTCTATCACACTATCTTCTTGTGCTGCTGTCCAGAAGTATTAGAGGCTGATTCATCCTCATCTTGGTGCATCTTTGAAGCCTTGGAAGGTAGATCTTGAGTCTATGTAGCATACAACACACATGCAACACACACAAACCCACATGCAAGGTTCAAAACTTGGATGCACGCACTAGATTCACACATGCACGAATTCTTCTTAGTTTGAATCTGGGTTTGATGATGTTTTCATGATTATTGATGATCTATGATGATATATTGATGTTTCATGACGATCTATGACAATGTGTATATGCATCAAGTATGATTCGGTTAAGAATAGGTGAAAAACCTACATGGATGTACGATCTAATGTGATTTAGATGAGCTTGGGTAAAAACACATGATTATGAATGATGTTGGTGATGATTCATATGATCAAGGATGATAGATTTAGTCAAAAGATGATTATTTGCTATTATTTCCATTTTTAGTAACTTAATTATTGCAAAATGTGAAAGTATGACGAAATGGCAACATGCATGAGCTTAGAACTAGAATTTATGTCTAAAATGATGATTTGGAACTCACATGATGATTGTTGATGGATTTAAGTTGCTAGAATTGTTAAAGAATGTGATTAACTCCATTATTTCCATAAATAGGAACTTTTAAGTTACAATTGCTCATAAAATGATGAACTAGATATTATCAATATGTTTAACATGATTTCTTGGGTTAATAAGATAACAATGTGGATTATGGATGCTTTCGAATGATTAAAATTGATGGTATGACATAAGTTACTATAAATAGTAACTTTATTTTACAAAATCGGTAAATGGCAATGTGTTAGTTGTAACGAGTATGATCAAACGACTATTTGAAATTAGGATTTGATATTATGATGAGATTGGTTGTTAGACTTAGTGAAATATGCTTGCTTTTGCAACTTACTAAAAATAGTAACTTTTAATCGCGAAACGTGCTTAATCGCCATAGTATGACTATGTGCTATGTGATGACATGCTCATTTAGGTTAACTATGCATATTAGAATAATCAGAAAAATGAATTCTTGCATGACTTGCCTGGAATAGAAACTTTCCTAAAATGAGAACTTACTATAGATAGTAAGTTACCTCACAGATGCGATCTTGATGCACACACACATCACACGACACTAAATCGCACGTTACACGATCACTCGAACTAAAAACCGTCACCAACGGGTCGTTAGGTCAAACATGACCCACATAACAACTTAGAGTTGTTTAGACACGATCACGGTCCTGTGAGACTTACACGAATGTGAACACAAACTCATAACACTTATGTGATATAGGTAACCGCCGAAAGAGGCGATGAAATCCGTTCTTGTACGAGCGCACGCTACAGAAACTCAGGTGAGTTTACAGCCCCACTTTTACTCTTTAACTGTTTGACTAAACTCTTGGGGTGAGAATTACATTGCAACTGTTTTATATATATAACTGGTATGTTGAAAACTATTTTCGAGTGTAACTATTATCGCATCAAGCCCTTACTTATCCTTACAGTTCGTTGTGTAACAAACGAGTCGTTATTACGTAGTACTACTAGGTTTGACTAGCCCCGCTTGGCAACAACTTTGACCAGAGGTCATAACGAGCGTAATATCGATGTTGATGTCTGGTTCAGAGATGACCCGGGGAGGCAACGGAAACAGTCGAGTTTCGGTAAGATGAACGGACACACTCACGGATCGTACATCCACAAACAACTTAACATACCGAGTATATGTCTGTTTACTGATTTATGTATGTCTAAACCTGTGAACTCACCAACTTTATAGTTGACACTTTTTCGTATGTATTCTCAGGTAACTAATAGATCACAAGCTAGGACGCACTGGAGGATGTACAAGAGAGTCGCATGCATTAGACTCTAGTCCTAGGCTTGCATTGATGTGTTTTTTTTAAACAGATTAAACATGTAGTGTCTCATACAATTTCTAATTCCGCTGCAATTTTTAATTTGCTATGACTACCCTAAACATTTTCCGCTTCGTATTATTGAAACTTGTTTATTAAACTGTATGCTTGTGTAACTCATATAGAGTCGTACTACATTACCAAGAGCCGAGATACTGGCCACGTCACACCCGCGCGGTCTGACACCGCACGTGGGAATTTGAGGGTTTGACATAGTGCTATTCATTTTCTTTGTTATTCAATATTTTCATATAGCTAGTCCATCAATTTAAAATGTGATTGAATCAAATTCGGAACTGAGTTGAAATTGTTACCTTAATCATCGAGAATCAGAGAGGAAGAACCTCAACAACAAAAGGAATGTTTCGCGTCCACTTGGTCGCCTGTGATGTTCTTGTAAAACATCTAAGATTCCAAGATAATTAGAATTTAATCACACTCAAAATTCAAGTAAAATCTAGTTGGAATTGTTACCTTAAACATCAAGAATCATTGATGAAGAACTTGAACAGCCAAAAGAATAATTCACGTCGATTTGGTCGCCTGTGGTGATACTATGAAACATCTTGTAGTCCAAGATAATTAGAATTGAATCACATTCATAATTGAAGGAAAATCTTGTTGAAACTCATACCTTATTATCAAGAATCACAGATTAAGAACTTCAACGGCCAAAAGAATGGTGGCGGGTGAACCTTGAAGCTCTAACCAACAAGACTCAAATGCGTGTAAGAACTAGGAGACTCAGATGCGTGTAAAAACTAGGAGACTCAAGGCATGTACCATCACAGACATTGCAAAATTTTTAAACACTTGCAAATCCAAATTAGTGACGCATTTGCCTAGGATTTGCTTAATTGCCGGCATATCCGTAGACACACTAAATCTTATGCTACTAGCGTTTCATTATTATGATGCTTGTTAAACATTACACTTAAATTGTACTTTCTTAGGTTTTGTTTTCTGTTAGTTTAATTCCAGTGGAAAATAATCGAGTCCTCAGAAGTCTTATGAGAACAAGAGGACCAAATGCGACTTCGACATTCACGTGTAAGGTTTAAGCAACTTTATACACGAAAACCCGAAACCCGGAATCTCTAGGCATACGCCCTAAGACTTTCGGGCTTTCACGCTTTAGGCTCCATGCTTAGGCTCCTAGCTCTCTAGGCTTACGACCCTAGGCTTTGATGCTTCAGACCATTGGCTCAAAGGCTTTATAGGCATTAACGTTAAGCTCTATAGATCTTAGGCTTTGTGGGCAGGCTTCGGGCATTAGGCTTTCGGCTTTAGGCTTTAGGTTTGAGACCTTAGGCGTTCCGCTTAGGCAATAGGCTATATGCTTAAGGTCATCGGCTCCTCAAAGCTTTATAGCCCACAGGCGTTCCGCTTTATCGGTCCTAGGCTAAAGCCTTGGGCTTTATTGGCCTTGGCTTTATAGGTCTTGGCCTTTATGGGCCTTGGGCTTTAAGAGCCTTGGGATTTTGGGCCTTGCGTTTTATAGAAATGCACGTGAGCCGTGCAACAGTCTCATTGAATTAATTCTCATGCATTCAATATTTATGCCTAGTCTCCCGGCTTATTTTGACCAATATAGTGGCTAATGTTAGCCACTCTTGTTCCATTTTAGTACATTAAGGTGTAATATTTTCTTTGCAATACACAGCCTTTTTCTGCATTGAGCAGTTTTATAATATATTCGAGTAACTAAAAGAATTGTCCTAGTGCTATTCATTTTCTTTGTTATTCAATAATTTTATACAGCTAGTCCATCTATTTAAAATGTGATTGAATCAAATTCGGAACTGAGTTGAAATTTTTACCTTAATCATCGAGAAGTAGAGAGGAAGAACCACAACAGCAAAAGGAATTTTTCCCGTCCACTTGGTCGCCTGTGAAGATCCTGTAAAACATCTAAGATTCCAAGATAATTAGAATTTAATCACTCAAAATTGAAGTAAAATCTAGTTGGAATTGTTACCTTAAACATCAAGAATCATTGATGAAGAACTTGAACAACCAAAAGAATAATTCACGTCCATTTGGTCGCCTGTGGTGATACTATGAAACATCTTATAGTCCAAGATAATTAGAATTTAATCAAATTCATAATTGAAGGAAAATCTTGTTGAAACTCATACCTTACTATCAAGAATCACAGATGAAGAACTTCAACGGTCAAAAGAATGGTGGCGGGTGAAACTTGAAGCTCTAACCAACGAGACTCAGATGCGTTTAAGAACTAGGAGACTTAGATGCGTGTAAAAACTAGGAGACTCAAGGCATGTACTATCACATACATTGCAAAATTTTTAAACACTTGCAAATCCAAATTAGTGACGCATATGCCTAGGATTTGCTTAATTGCCGGCATATCCGTAGATACACGGAGTCGTATGCTACTAGCGTTTCATTATTATGATGCTTGTTAAACATTACAGTTAATTTGTACTTTCTTATGTTTTGTTTTCTGTTAGTTTAATTCCAGTGGAAAATAATTGAGTCCTCGGAAGTCTTATCAAAACATGAGGACCAAATGCGACTTCGACATTCACGTGTAATGTTTAAGCGACTTTATACACGAAAACCCGAAACCACGGAATCTCTAGGCATACGCCCTAAGACTTTCAGGCTTTCACGCTTTAGGCTCCCGGCTCTCTAGGCTTACGACCCTAGGCTTTAGGCCTAAGACTTTAGGCTTTACGCTTAGGCCATAGGCTTTGATGCTTCAGACCATTGGCTCAAAGGCTTTATAGGCATTAACGTTAGGCTCTATAGATCTTAGGCTTTGTGGGCAGGCTTCAGGCTTTAGGCTTTAGGTTTGAGACCATAAGCGTTCCCTTTAGGCAATAGGCTCTATGCTTAAGGTCATGGGCTCCTCAAAGCTTTATAGGCCACAGGCGTTCAGCTTTATCGGTCCTAGGCTAAAGCCTTGGGCTTTATTGGCCTTGGCTTTATAGGTCTTGGCCTTTATGGGCATTGGGCTTTAAGAGCCTTGGGATTTTGGGCCTTGCGTTTTACAGAAATGCACATGAGCCGTGCAACGGTCTCATTAAATTAGTTCTCATGCATTCACATTTTATGCTTAGTCTCCTGACTTATTTTGAACAATATAGTGGCTAATGTTAGCCGCTCTTGTTCCATTTTAGTACATTAAGGTGTAATATTTTCTTTGCAATACACAACCTTTTTCTGCATTGAGCAGTTTTATAATATATTCGAGTAACTAAAAGAATTGTCCTAGTGCTATTAATTTTCTTTGTTCTTCAATATTTTCATACAGCTAGTCTATCAATTTAAAATGTGATTGAATCAAATTCGGAACTGAGTTGAAATTTTTACCTTAATCATCCAGAATCAAAGAGGAATAACCTCAACAGCAAAAGGAATGTTTCCGGTCCACTTGGTCGCCAGTGATGATCCTGTAAAAAACATCTAAGATTCCAAGATAATTAGAATTTAATCACACTCAAAATTGAAGTAAAATCTAGTTGGAATTGTTACCTTAAACATCAAGAATCATTGATGAAGAACTTGAACAGCCAAAAGAATAATTCACGTCCAATTGGTCGCCTGTGGTGATATTATGAAACATCTAATAGTCCAAGATAATTAGAATTTAATCAAATTCATAATTGAAGGAAAATCTTGTTGAAACTCATACCTTATTATCAAGAATCACAGATGAAGAACTTCAACGGCCAAAAGAATGGTGGCGGGTGAAACTTGAAGCTCTATAGGCTTTGATGCTTCAGACCATTGGCTCAAAGGCTTTATAGGCGTTAACGTTAGGCTCTATAGATCTTAGGCTTTGTGGGCAGGTTTCAGGCTTTAGGCTTTCGGCTTTCGGCTTAGGCTTTAGGTTTGAGACCTTTGGCGTTCCGCTTAGGCAATAGGCACTCTGCTTAAGGTCATCGGCTCCTCAAAGCTTTATAGGCCATAAGCGTTCGGCTTTATCGGTCCTAGGCTAAAGCCTTGGGCTTTATTGGCCTTGGCTTTATAGGTCTTGGCCTTTATGGGCATTGGGCTTTAAGTGCCTTGGGATTTTGGGCCTTGCACTTTATAGAAACGCACGTAAGCAGTGCAACGGTCTCATTGAATTAGTTCTCATGCATTCAAATTTTATGCCTACTTTCCCGGCTTATTTTGAACAATATAGTGGCTAATGTAGCCGCTCTTGTTCCATTTTAGTACATTAAGGTGTAATATTTTCTTTGCAATACACAGCCTTTTTCTGCATTGAGCAGTTTTATAATATATTCGAGTAACTAAAAGAATTGTCCTAGTGCTATTCATTTTCTTTGTTATTCAATATTTTCAGACAGCTAGTCCATCAATTTAAAATGTGATTGAATCAAATTCGGAACTGAGTTGAAATTTTTACCTTAACCATCCAGAATCAGAGAGGAATAACCTCAACAGCAAAAGGAATGTTTCTCGTCCACTTGGTCGCCAGTGATGATCCTGTAAAAAACATCTAAGATTTCAAGATAATTAGAATTTAATCACTCAAAATTGAAGTAAAATCTAGTTGGAATTGTTACCTTAAACATCAAGAATCATTGATGAAGAACTTGAACAGCCAAAAGAATAATTCACGTCCATTTGGTCGCCTGTGGTGATACTATGAAACATCTAATAGTCCAAGATAATTAGAAATTAATCAAATTCATAATTGAAGGAAAATCTTGTTGAAACTCATACCTTATTATCAAGAATCACATATGAAGAACTTCAACGGCCAAAAGAATGGTGGCGGGTGAAACTTGAAGCTCTAACCAACGAGACTTAGATGCGTGTAAGAACTAGGAGACTCAGATGCGTGTAAAAACTAGGAGACTCAAGGCATGTACTATCACAGACATTGCAAAATTTTTAAACACTTGCAAATCCAAATTAGTGACGCATATGCCTAGGATTTGCTTAATTGCCGGCATATCCGTAGATACACGAAGTCGTATGCTATGAGCGTTTCATTATTATGATGCTTGTTAAACATTACAGTTAAATTGTACTTTCTTAGGTTTTGTTTTATGTTAGTTTAATTCCAGTGGAAAATAATCGAGTCCTCGGAAGTCTTATCAGAACATGAGAACAGAATGCGACTTCGACATTCACGTGTAATGTTTAAGTGACTTTATACACGAAAACCCGAAACCACGGAATCTCTAGGCATATGCCCTAAGACTTTCGGGCTTTCACGCTTTAGGCTCCCGGCTCTCTAGGCTTACGGCCCTAGGCTTTAGGCCTAAGACTTTAGGCTTTACGCTTAGGCCATAGGCTTTGATGCTTCAGACCATTGGCTCAAAGGCTTTATAGGCGTTAACGTTAGGCTCTATAGATCTTAGGCTTTGTGGGCAGGCTTCAGGGTTTCGGCTTAGGCTTTAGGTTTGAGACCTTAGGCGTTCCGCTTAGGCAATAGGCACTATGCTTAAGGTCATCGGCTCCTCAAAGCTTTATAGGCCACAGGCGTTTGGCTTTATCGGTCCTAGGCTAAAGCCTTGGGCTTTATTGGCCTTGGCTTTATAGGTCTTGGCCTTTATGGGCCTTGGGCTTTAAAAGCCTTAGGATTTTGGGCCTAGCGTTTTATAGAAATGCACATGAGCCGTGAAACGGTCTCATTGAATTAGTTCTCATGCATTCAAATTTTATGCCTAGTCTCCTGGCTTATTTTGACTAATATAGTGGCTAATGTCAGCCGCTCTTGTTCCGTTTTAGTACATTAAGGTGTAATATTTTCTTTGCAATACACAACCTTTTTCTGCATTGAGCAGTTTTATAATATATTCGAGTAACTAAAAGAATTGTCCTAGTGCTATTCATTTTCTTTGTTATTCAATATTTTCATACAGCTAGTCCATCAATTTAAAATGTGATTGAATCAAATTCGGAACTGAGTTGAAATTTTTACCTTAATCATCGAGAATCAGAGAGGAAGAACCTCAACAGCAAAAGGAATGTTTCGCGTCCACTTGGTCGCCGGTGATGATCCTGTAAAACATCTAAGATTCCAAGAAAATTAGAATTTAATCAAGCCCAAAATTGAAGTAAAATCTAGTTGTAGTTGTTACCTTAATCATCAAGAATCATTGATGAAGAACTTGAACAGCCAAAAGAATAATTCACGTCCATTTGGTCGCCTGTGGTGATACTATGAAACATCTAATAGTCCAAGATAATTAGAATTTTATCAAATTCATCAAAGAGATCAAAGATATGGAACAAAAACAACTATTAAACCCTAAGAAAGATATTTAAGAACACAAAGAAGAAAAATAAAGGGTTAAAAAACGATAATAATATGCTTCTAAACAGATAACAGACAGACTAACCTGAACATGCAACTCAGCCAAAACATTACATAGCCATAAATTTTCATGTGCTACAGAACACATTGATCTATTCCAGTGATTCTAAAGAGAGTTCAAAAACATAAAGCTTTTGTAAATAAAAACTAATAATTCAGCATGCAAATTTTAAAGCCCTAGAACCATATCATAATCAATATGGTGAATCTTATAAAAAATTGAGAAATGTTCATAAAAATTAACAAGAACGAAAAACAAGGACACTTTTAGGCATAGATTGTCAAGGAGGTGATCTGTGATAGAGATTGACAACCATAAAGCAAGGTTGAAAAATTGGAATGAAACCCTTTATGACAAAGAAGCTTTATGGAACAACTTGAATTTTGCGAATCAGGAAACAAGAAAAAAATTGCACAATTTAATGTGATCATAAATACGAGTCATAAGACATACTACGTTCATGTAACATCTTAGAGCATAGAACCTTCACACATCTTCCAAGATTAACACAAAAATCAGGTATAAGACAAGAAAAACAATGTTTGAGAGGAAAAAAACAAATCTAAGTCAATGTATGACGAGAAAAACTAGTAAGAAACAACTTCAAAGCAATCAAAACTACAAACAATCTATAAAAAACTACCAACTTCAATAAATGAAGACCAATCAAGACACAATCATAGGCGAAAAATAATTTTTTAAATTATCCAAGAAAAGACATCGAATCGCATGACCCAGACAAAGATTTCTAGGTCAGTTGCAATATTAAAACTATAACTACTAGTCACTTTGATTAAAGAGAAAGTTCAAGACATTAAGAACATGCTACAAAAACTGAACTTAATAGTAATGTAAAAAACATACATCACATAATCAAGCTCACATCAACGATAAGCTACAGACAAGACTAGCACCAAAAACACAGTTGTAACATAACCAAATTTTTTTTTATATAAAAGCTCATTGAACATAAGACAAACCCAACCGGCTGACTTTGAGTAGTTCCCAATGACATTCTTTGAGAAAAAAAAAATCATCTACTAAATGAATTTTCAAACCTTTTTCACTCAATTCACAATATAGCAGAATGTGTTAAATTATTCACTTGTGAGAAAAGGCTGTATAAGTCGAAGTAAAATAGTTTACGCCTCATTTAGATGATAATGATGAAAAATGATTTTGTATCTAGTATAATCCTCAAATTACACAAATATTGCAATTTTTACAAATATTAACAGATGACTAGTGAACACAAAACTCAAACCAAGATATGAATCATCTTTCTTATAATCTGATTAAAGAACTCGACACAAGCTCTTACTTTAGTCAAATTTGAATGCTTGAAATATTGCCAAAAAAGACCAGACTATCACATGTTAAAACAAGCTTTGTTACATTAAAACTATCTTTTACACTCACAAATCCTCTTACAAATAAACCATTACTATAAGAGTAACTAATAGATAAGTACCAAATCTTCACACTAACACAATCTTGAAATATTTCAAAAAACATATTCCAAGACACATGTATCAAATATGATTAACAATCTTTGAGCAAGAAAATTAACTAAGATACAAAATTTGAAAGCCAGACACATATTTAAAATTGAAACAAATTCAGCCTTGATTAATTGAAACATATCATAAGATAGACGACAAAAAACAACAAATAGAACTCAAACATGGTGAACAACCACATGTATATGCAACAATAGAATAGATAAATTAGGCAACAAATTGGAACAAAACATTAAAAAAAAAAAACCAATTAATAAGTTTTTGAACCCCACTTGACTCGAATGGCATTCAATTTCCTAGATACAACAAACGAAGATACTAGCAAAAACTCACCACAAGATGAGTAAAATTAAGCAGTTAAACAAATGATGGTTTGGTCCATAGCCAAACAAATAGTTTCGATCAATTAGCACATATAAAAAAAAAAAATTAAAGTCGATGTCTCCTTTTTTTTTTAAAAAAAAAAGAATCTAATAACAAGAGAAGCACCCTTTTTTGCAAAAACAAAACGATGAAGAACAAGCAATGTTTTCATAATTTTGAACACCGTTTCAATTTTACCAAAAAATAAAAAAAAATAAAAATAAAAATGGAAAGAATAGAACCTGCTAGTAGATGACGAGTGTGGCGGACAAAAAAATCTCCTGTCGACCATAAAACACCGAGGATTTCAATCTCAGAACCCTACCAGAATCTGAAACGACAATTTAAAAAGTAATCGACGTCAAATTCGGAACATGCTTCAAGTTGAACCACTGATTTCAATTACGAACTCTAATGAAGACGACAATGGACTACAAAACCCCAAAAAAACCACGATATGCAAGCCTAAATTACAAGATAGCCATCACTAACCTTTGCAATAAAGCATGAAAACATTGTAATGCAACTTCTATAACATAATGCGGACCATATCAAGACGATCCTTTCGAATGAGGAGAGAAGTTGATTAGCCATGAATGAAGGCGAAAACCATCGGAGGAAGTGAGCCAGACGTATTCGAAGGCGAAGGCGAGAGTGTTTGATGGGATAGGGTAAAAGGATCCCGTCGACGCCGTAGATCACCATGTACGACACCATCCTCCTTCCCTCTGTCTCTCTCTTCTCACAAACACTAGTACTCCAAGGGGATGCCCTAAACGGGGTATTCCAAAGCAGGCTCAGACTTGCAATCTTCTAGGATTACAGAGTCATGTACGGAAGACAGATACCGGATCACGAACATGAAGAGGTTCCAACATAGAAACCCTAGAGCATTCGGTGAACCAGAGAACCGGTAGAGGTCACCAAAGAACATGAATAGTTGCAAGAACATGAGACCATTCGAGAGAACCAACGAGGATTTTGAATCAAAAACCCGATACTCAGTAGACGGTTTGAGAAACGGAAGCGAACCAAGAATCAATACTCGTGAAATCTGGGGTTTTCTTGTGTGAAGAACCCTAATTACCACAAGAGACATTAATCAAAGCCTTCGTGGCTGTGATACCAAGTAAATGCATACTTATGAGGGCTGTTCGAAAGGCGATTTCGAAAGGTGGAGAGCGACAGAAATGGGTACTTGTAAGGGCCGGTGGTAAACTAACGGTCGCTGTTTTGCTGTGCCACAGGTCGCCGGCGATTTCGAAAGGCGGAGGGCGATCGAAATGGTTACTTGTGAAGACTGTTCGAATTTCGTTTCTTTTTGTACGTTGGTTGGTTGATAAGAAATGAAAATTTGAAATAATAAATATTGTTTAATTAAAAAATTGTTTAAAAATATCGAAAACCTCATCAAAACCTAAAAACACCAGATATATAATAAAGGTGTATTTAGATAAAAATATAGTTTATGAATGGTGTAAATGAATGTTTGTTATATCTTTTTTCTTATAATAAATAAATATTTATAAAGGACATGTGTTACGTTTAAGGTGAATTTTAGTATTTATTTTATGTTCTTTCTCCTATAAAACACCAATTTTATTTTTATTTAATACAAATGTTCTTAAATAACTAACTGCATACAAAAATATAAAACATATGGTTTTTTACTTTAATATTTAACAAAAACTTAAATCATAAAAAAAAGATTACTATTATATTTTATCTTAAAATATAATTTTATAATTCTTAGACCTATATTAATTAATTTTAAAAAACAATATTTCATTTTTTATCAATATATAATGGCATTTAACATATGAATCTTTATATAAATTGCTTTTAAATTGATTTTTTTTCAATTTATGTAATACATATGTTCTAATCTAATAATTATCATTATTTACTTTTGTTTTCTAACTACCAAAACCTTTTATTTTGATAAAATGTATAAAAAAATAATTTAATTATTTATAAAAGTTAATATATATTTAATTTAATAGTATTATAAAGCTTACAGAAAAGCTTTAAAGAAAATTGTTTTTTTTATAACGATGTATAAATGATAGCCTTTTTTATTATTAACACACAACAAATGTTATCTCCACTCATGGCCGTATCTGAGAGATTAGGTGTTATGTGCGAATGTTAAAAATGGGCTCCTATGTGTGTGTATGTGATAATTAGTTTGTAACTAAACATGAAGTGAGTTAATTTGTTTTTTTGACCTAAATTTAAATTGTACGTAATGAGTTATTGGGTCAAATGTTTAAGGAAAAAAGTTTTTTACTTTAATATTTAACAAAAACTTAAATAATAAAAAAAGATTACAATTATATCTTATCTTAAAATGTAATTTTATAATTCTTAGATCTATATTAATTAATATTTATAATTTTATATAAAAAACAATATTTCATTTTTTTATCAATATATAATGGCATTTAACATATGAATCTTTATATAAATTGCTTTTAAATTGATTTTTTTTTTCAATTTATGTAATACATAGGTTCTAATCTAATCATTATCATAAGTTACTTTTGTTTTTCTAACTACCAAAACTTTTTATTTTGATAAAATGTAAAAAAAATAATTTAATTATTTATAAAATTTAATATATATTTAATTTAATAGTATTATAAAGCTTACAAAAAGCTTTAAAGAAAATTGTTTTTACAACGATGTATAAATGAAAGCCTTTTTTTATTATTAACACGCAACAAATGCTATCTCCACTTTGTATACGTCATTACAATTTACTCATTTTAGCCATAAATGATGGCATAACATTAAAATGACCATCACAATGGTGGGAAAGCTCAAAATTGGCCATTGTGGCCTTTGATAACACCAAAAAACCAAATACTTGTGGTGTTTTTATAATGTTGGTTTTTTAGTACGAGAAAATGCAACTTTAGTCTCATGGAC
This sequence comes from Mikania micrantha, assembly GCA_009363875.1. NCBI lineage: Eukaryota > Viridiplantae > Streptophyta > Magnoliopsida > Asterales > Asteraceae > Mikania > Mikania micrantha. Next base: position 77,993,414 of record CM018681.1, on the reverse strand, counting down.
ATTGAGTGATGATACAAAATGTTGGTTTCTTATAAACTACTGTTTGAATTTTCTTATAAAAATTTTCAAAGTTAGAAAGTAGTAAAAATGACTCAAATTGAACAAATACCCGGTTTCGTGTTTGTTCTTGAGTTGAATCCGAAGAAATAAATTGATTTTGTTGGGAATTTTGCTAGTATTAGAGACTCAGGGAGATTTCGAATATTCATGTTAGTCTAATTTGAATTCTGAAGCGGTTTACCTTGCTTTTGAGCTACGAATTGAGCATTAACCTTGCAATTAGTTGTTCAAGTTGTTGGAAATTTCAGTTTAGTCTCGTTAACGTGTAAGGTTAATCGAGACATTAATGGAGCGGATAATTATAGACAATTAAAGGTGTTTAGGTTTAATTGTTAGTGATAATTATCATGTCCACTTTTAAAGGGGTTTGTTAGCAATTTGTGATATACTCTAATTGTGTCAAGAATTATATTATATATACTGAGATAGGGTGAATCAGATTGTATAGTTGAAGTTTTGTGAGAGTTTCTTCAACGTGATAATAAATCGTGATTTGGATTACTTGTTCTTCTAATTTTCGTTTTTGTTTGTTGCGATACATCTGATCACTTTACATGGTATCAGAGCCGGAAAAACAGAAGCCATCATCGATCAATATTCAGGTAGGTTGGAGGTAGGTTAAACCACTGATTGTCCTACGTGAGGTCTCCAGGGTCGATCGCCAAGTCGGTTGGAAACAGTTCGAAAGAGTTGTTGATTGTCCGCTGGTTCGACTCAAGCAAACCACGTTGATTGATCACTTCGGCTTTGAAATTCGGACGATCGTTTCGTACCTTAAGGAAACCTAAGTCTGGGTCGACGCAAGAAGAACAAGAACATGGGTGATACAGTGGCCAATACTGATAAGAACTTCGGATCAACCTCTATTTAATGTCCGATGCTTACGTCCGTGAATTACACCGTTTGGGCCTTGAGGATGAAGATGATTTTTAACGTGCATGGCGTTTGGGATGCGATTGATCCCAGAACGGGTGCAAACCTGAAGAAGACGCATCTAGCAGACTTAGCTCTGCAGGTTGGTAACATGGCTACAGCAAAGGAGGTCTGGGACGTGATAAAGGTCCGAAACCTCTGAGCTGATCATGTGCGAGAGGCACGACTCCAAACCCTTATGAATGAATTCGAAGGCATGAAGATGAAGGAAGAAAGCTCCATTGACAAATTCTCGAGTAAACTGTCGGGATTATCGGCAAAGGCAGCCTCACTTGGAAAGCCAATCGAACAAGAAACGGTTGTCAAGAAGTTTCTTAATGGACTACCTAGACGTTTCATACACATGGTGGCATCTATCGAACAATTGATCAAGCTTAAAATCACACCGTTTGATGATATCGTAGGACGTTAAAAGCGTATGAGGAAAGAATAAGGGATGAAGATTCGAATGCGAGCCAAGGAAAATTGATGTTTCTTAACGCAACTAGTTATCATAAGGACTCTAGTGGATCGAAACCTACCTACCAAAAGCAGGGAAGAGGACGCGGGAAAGGTTCTAGTCGTGGGGGTGGTAGAGGAAGTCAAGGCAATCAAGGACGTGGAACACGAGATGAGTTGTAACACCCCGACCGACGGCGGAATCATCGGGATGCCACGAGGGATGTGTAGATTGTTCAAAAGCTCGTGGGCATCTAAATCAAATCATCACATAACATTCCATTCATCAAATTAATTACACAAAAACCATGTTCATCATGAATCAATTACATCAAATACACAAAAGATTTAGTTAAACTAACTAAACTCTAATCGCCAGAAATTTAGTTAATTAACTAAGTCCAAGAATCCTATATGATGATGATGTCCAAAATAGAAGAGATCATCCTCTTCATCCTACTTGTCTCCATCACCTGAAACATGTAAGAAAATCAAGTGTCAACTACAAAAGTAGTTGGTGAGTAATCATAAGTTTTTATATTTAAAAATGTTTTAGTAAAAATGAGTTTGAAAGTTTATGCTTAAAAGGGTTTTATAAAATGCTTTGTTTAAAACGAGTATAAAACTTATGATCTTCTTGAGAAAATCCATATGAATACCTGTATGAGATAATCCAACACACAATCCATCAATTCAACAACCAAACACATACACAATCACATAATCACATAACCAAATCAATCATAGTCAATCACAAATAATCATAATCAAATATAGATAATCAATCCACAAACTAATCAACCAATCTCATCAACCATATTCTCAAATAATGTTCGTGACTATACATGATCATTATGTAATTAACATAAGTTAAATACATGATTCATGGAGTGGTCGCTAACCACGTGACAATACATGAAGCCAAAGCAGATAACCGAAGTCACAGGCAATGCTTCACAGATGTGGAAACCATCCACGTGACAATACACGATGTCAAAGCAATTAACCGAAGTTAAGAGCGATGATTCTCGGGATTTGTGACAATACTTGTAATCTTTGTTATTGACCTAGGTCAATAACAATGTTTACATGGATATAAAATAATAAGAGATAATCCCATAATAATGATAATTTCAAATGTGAATATCATATTGATAAACAGGTATTAACCTTGTGTTATCAAAATAATATTTAATTTGGTATACATGTTTCACCTCCGGGTTTTAAAACCAAAAACAGTTTAAAGAAAGGGAGGTTATGAGAACTCACCTGAAGTCCTTAGTATCTGTGTTCTCGTATTATGCGCGCTCACCGTTTTCGTACTGATGTTGTATTCACAGTCCTGTGTTTGATTAACTGTTATCTAGAGTTATGATCCCTTATTTGATTGTTCTTTTTGAAATCTAAGTTGTTAATTGAGTTGGTGTAGTGAAAATGACTCATTCTTGTGATTTTCATAAGAATGGCTCATGCTAATGAGTTTTCACCCGAATGAGTCATTCTCCCGAATGAGTCCCGAATGAGAGTCATTCTCCGAATGAGTCCCGAATGAGAGTCATTCTCCGAATGAGTCCCGAATGAGAGTCATTCTCCGAATGAGCTCATACTCCACTCATTCTCCCGAATGAGCTCATACTCCACTCATTCTCCCGAATGAGCTCATACTCCACTCATTCTCCCGAATGAGCTCATACTCCACTCATTCTCCCGAATGAGCTCATACTCCACTCATTCTCCCGAATGAGCTCATACTCCACTCATTCTCCACTCATTCGCCGAATGGCTCATACTCATGGGCCATTCGCCCGAACGGGTTTTCAGCCATGGGAGAAGATGATTTCGAGGTATAGTCGTATATATAGTCGTTTTGAGTGGGTTTAGGTGAGTAAACTCATTTAGAAGGTGTATGGGTCGAAAAAGTGATGTTTTGAACCGGTTAAAGTTCGGTTTTGTCGGGTTGTAGAAAACCCTAAAAAAACGTACCTTCTCACTAAGATTTCGAGAGTTTGAGGTGGAGATAGGACCGATCCTTTGTACTTTCGTGTAGAGGATGTCGAGATCTTCGATTTGGCGCAAGAATGAGGTGATTTGGTTGAGTTTTGAGTGAGTTATGGTAGAGAGAAGGTAGAGAGAGAAAGTGGTGACGGGTTTAGGGTTTTAGTGAGAGAGTGTGTGTGTAAAAATGAGGAAGAAGATGGTGATCTTCTTCCTTATAACGCGTATTATTGCCCCGTGACCGGTCTCGTTTTTATCGCGATAAAATATAAAAAAAATATAATAAATGATCGGTTATGCTCGGTTTTTAACGAAAACATATTTAAACATAACATGAATAAATAATTGAATTTCATTAATTAAAATGATTTAAATAATTTCATTTCGTAAAACGATTTCATTTTATTTTTACAAAATTAATTATTTTAAATAACTGATTTACTCGGTTTTGCTTTACGTTGTGATTCCTAATAAACGTTTTCAGTTTTAATTTATTAATTTTAATATCATTTGATATTATTTAATTATTTCGTCGAAACGCGTCACTCGCGTACGTATTCGTAAAGATCGTCACCTTTGCGAATTCGTCGCTCGTATCGTGTTTCGATTCGATTTACGATTTATTGAATATCGTTTCAGAATATTATTCCTAATAATTATATTCGTGTGAATCGTCACTCACGCGAATACATTTATTAAGTTAATATTTCTGAATTAATATTCGTGTTTAGATAACGTTCGTAACCTCACCATCGCGTAATCAGTTCCATTATTTTATAAATTTTAATATTAAAATTCCCAAACCAAAACCCATATTCATTTTTATTCCGAACCAACAATCATCATTTCCAATAATATTACTGCGATAAACTCTCTGGTTCTGTTTAGTTGGGTTACAACTAAACTTCCCATGGTTTACGCGTATAATATGTGTTATAATCATGCATACCAGTAACAGTGACAATATCAGCAAGGTCAAACAATAATATCATAATCAATAATATTCATAAATCTCCGGTCGTACAGTACAATCGTACGGATGTACGGATGTACGGACAACCGAAAATACAGTGATGTTACAGTCTCCCCTAGTTAAAGGAATTTCGTCCCGAAATTCAACTTGGAGTGACCGTGGTAAATAAATGTGGGTACTTAAGCTTCATCTGATCTTCTCGCTCCCATGTGAATTCTGGACCCCGCTTCGATTCCCAACGTACTTTGACAATTGGAATTCTACTGCGTTTGAGCTTTTTAACCTCACGATCCATTATCTCCACTGGTTTTTCAACAAAATGCATGGTATCATCGATGCGAATATCATCGAGTGGTACCTGAAGATCCTGATCAGCTAAGCACTTTCTTAGATTGGACACGTGAAACGTTGGGTGCACATTACTAAGTTCAGGAGGAAGTTCTAACTTGTAGGCAACCTTCCCGATCCGTTTAAGGATCTTAAAAGGGCCAACATAACGTGGAGCAAGCTTTCCTTTCTTCCCAAATCGCACAACGCCTTTCCAAGGCGGCACTTTAAGCAAAACCATATCTCCCACTTCAAACTCCAAAGGTTTTCTTCGTTTATCCGCGTAGCTTTTCTGTCGACTGCGAGCAACTAACAGATTGTCACGGATCTGGCGGATCTTGTCAGTCGTTTCCTGAATAATCTCAGGACCAATGATCTGCGAATCGCCGACTTCGGTCCAACAAATAGGTGACCGACATTTCCTGCCATAAAGAGCTTCGAACGGCGCCATACCAATGCTCGCGTGATAACTGTTGTTATACGAGAACTCAACCAATGGTAGATGGCTATCCCAATTGCCACCAAAATCGATGACACAAGCTCTTAACATATCTTCCAATGTCTGAATCGTTCGCTCCGTTTGACCATCCGTTTGAGGATGATAAGCAGTGCTAAGATCCAGTCTTGTTCCAAATGCTTCATGAAGTGATTCCCAAAATCGTGCCGTGTGAAACGAGCATCACGGTCCGATATTTATGCTTAAGGGAATACCATGTCGGCTAATGATCTCATCAATGTAGATACGAGCTAACTTCCGCAC